>JAABNY020000034.1:7818424-7828512 GCA_015164015.2 Brevimyrus niger
TTTGCACATGTCTACCACCCACACTCACAGGCCAATGAAAGGCTCCTTTTATGGGGCAGGAAAGAGAAGGTGCACTTGTCACAGACAGGAAGGACAGGCCACATACAGGGAAGCTCGAGGGCACATCAGTGTCAGTGATGCAAAACACTTCAGGCTGTCTGGTTTAATGATATTTTGTGTTTCTTCTGTGCCTGGATGGGGCTAAATTATGTTTCATTTTAAAGGCTAAATTTAATGAACAAGACCCTATTACACCAAAGCATTCAAAAACACAATTTGAAGAGGCTGAAGCAGGGGCATTGGAAACACCCTTTACAAACAGAAACTTTGAATAGTGACTGAAAAACACATGTCCAGATGAAAGCTGCAACGTAAATTCTTCCAACTTGCCTTGTTTTTCATGAACTTCTTATATATGTGGTTTATAATAACAGAACATTTTCATTCATATACAAGCACAATAATATGATTTACTGCTAACAGAACATTAGCAGATTATGCCCTGTCAAAATGAAAGCAGGACAGGATGGACCAATCATATTACTTGTTGAGATGCAGTCTCAAGATTCCAGGAAGATCTTAGACTGAGGAACAAGGCTTTGGGTTTCCAGCTGGTAGGAGCCCTCAGGCACAAACTCAGAGGCCCATCAGCAGATGGCCAGGCCAACAATCGAACATTATTGCTGCTCTGTGGACTGTGTTGGTGCTACAAGGAGGAGAAGATGAAGAGGTGGAAGAAAGAAGAAAAGTTCTCAGGCAACATATCAGGGTCAATGAGTAGGTGGTGGACGAGCAGAAGCAACCTTAGGGATTCAGGCAGCACTGAGGACCTCTGAACTACTTTAGTATAATGGTGACCTTTGGCCTTACAGTATTGAGTGATTCTTTGAAGGCATCTGACCACAGGCACGTTTATCATGATCTGTGGGAAAGAGGACTGAGGAGAAGGTTTATAGCCTTTAGTGCTATGGCCTCAATAGACATAAGATCCTCTGTATTATTTTCTCTTAGCAGAGACGTAGCCTGGCTGGTCCACCCAGCGGTTGGCATTTGGTGTCCAGTGTCAGGTGGATCGGGGCAGGGAGTGGGCTACATTTTCTCCTCTCTCCCTAGAAAGCTGAAAGTGTCATCTGTGACCCAGTTTTAGTGGCCCACTAAGCTGCTAATTTAAGTATTATGAGAGTCTACTTTGGATTGTTGATATGATCATTATAATTTGACGAAAAAGACACATTTCAGACCCTAACTATAGACTCGGTTGTAAACCATGGACATGAATCAGTGCAATCCCTGAGATTCATATACCACACATCATTTCCTTGATCATGATGAGATTTACTGTCACAGGGTTCTTTGTAAGTACATTGCCGGGGAAATAATGTGTCATTGCCCCTCAAAATAACTCATTAATTAGATCATACTTCTTCGGAATAAATCTGACGTTCCAACATTTTAATATCTTAATAATAATCTTAAAAGGAATGTAAAATTAAAGACAATGGCAATTTAAGTCTAAAATCTTTACAGCACATTTAATATTTATGCCTACTTACAGTATTTACTGTCATGCCTCGATCATGCCGACCCTCCTGTGTGCCACGCCCCCTCATCTACCCCATGTGGAATCCCCGTGTTATCAGCTGTTTCTAGTTGTGTCTCATTAGTCTAGTGTATTTAAGTGCTTTCTTGTTAGTCTTTCCCAAGATAAATCCCTCGCCCCCCCGGTTCCCTGGACTATGCAGTACATCTATCACCTTTTAGTGCAGTCTACTCCGCACCAGCTCAGTTGTAGACCAGCCTAATGACACCCATGCATGTTACATCCAGCCCGTCATGTCGGCCTGACCCTCCTGTCTCCTCCCTAATGTGGCTCTGATGACCCATGCCTGTTGCTTGTTACCCCTCATTAGCCTTTGCATTTAAGTACCTGTTTGACCCATCATCCCCAGTCCAGTCACAAACGTCTGCCCATGTCCTTCTCCATACTCGCTTTCTCGTTTTGACCCCTCCTGGTCTTGTTTGTTTCCCTCCTCCAGTTCAGTTCAATAAATCCCTTCTGGTTTGCCAAACACAGGCCTTTGGGTTCTTCATCTCACATCTCACGTAACAATCTGTTTCTAATCTAGGTGACTGGGGAGATATGCCACTGCTGTGTGCAAAACAGGCCTGTTATCTTTGTATCTGTCTGCAAAAGATGTCCAGGGACCACAATTATATACAAAAGCAAGCAGGCATTTCCCATTACTAGAACATTCTAAACACAGTAAGAAATATTGGAAACAGAAACAGTGGGCAATGAGGAAACTAAATGGTTTCAAGATAAAGATTGCTTTGAAGGGAAAAAAGGCCTTTTTTTTTAAGTGTGCCAACTACACCAATGGGGAAATTCCATTCAATTGCCCTTGATCTCACTTTTGTAAAGGCTGTTTAAGGTAGATAAGCCTCAATTACTTTTGCCATGAACTGTCAGAATCCACCCATGCCCTTTTGCCTAGTTCATGATCTATGACCTGCAGCCAATGTTCATCTATTGAAAGGGCCAGACTTCCTACCATGCTCAGGTGAAAGACTCTTCTATCTCTGTTAAAGGTAAGGAAATACCCATCAAACCATCCATCCATCTTCTAACTGGTTATTTTTCTTTCTGGACTTTAACTGCCTTGTCTGTTACATGACAAACACACTGTACCTAAAAAGTCCCCGACATTTTATCTTAGATAAAAATGGGCCTGTGTGTAGTGAAAAAAATAAGTTTTAGAAAATTCACTCAGAGCTACTTAGATTATTTTCTTACTACTTGCCATGAAGATTGCACTATTAATCTCACAGCAGTGTCTCCTCAGGCAAATAGGCCATGGAAGAAAAGCTTTTTGAAGAGCCGGTTACAGACTTAATCTGTTTGAGAGAGCAAGGATCCCTCAAAAATTTCAGCATGAACACAGTCCTCATTGGGGAGCTGAAAAAATGCACAATCTTATTGCTGATGTATTCTTTAGCTCTCTGAACAACACCTTACAGATACAAGGAATGGAAATGGTCCATGATGGGTAAACACTGGGTTTCAATGATGTGTGGGACTTGGCCAAGGAAGGATGAGGGGGAAGAGGAGGACTGACAATTTAAAGAAAAAGAATGAAATGTCTCTGTTAAACCCAATACTGCACATGACAGACAGGTCAAGTCCAGAAAACACGATATTGTCGTAAATAAAGTATTTCAGTCTTGACTTGAGTCTCGATTTAGAGTCCAGAGCTCATCTGGGCCTCATTCAGTGTCACATTTAGCACTAAAAAACCCACTGTACTCTTCCCCTTTTCTTTTCATGAAACAGCTGTCATTAGAGAATGTCAATGTATGTTAAAATTAGAATGACATATGGGCACTTGTTAGCATGTAAATTATGTGGCTTTCTTGGTTAATATTAATATTTACGCTTCTTGCAAAGATAAAGACACCATTTGAGAAACTTTTTAAAAAGTGTAAACAGTTCACTGTGTAGGATCACACATGCATATATCACAGGGTATAAATTCCAGGTGACCTGAGACAAGGCCGAGCCTGGTATGAGAGGCAGACATTGGCCTAGGCACCAAAGGGGGAAGAGAGGCAGAGAACATCAGCCCAGGAGAACAGAAGCCCACAAAAAGCCCTCGTGTTTCCACAAATTGTGCTTGCTTTGCAGAACAGCATTTCCTTTTTAAGGTTACTCATTTAAATCCGGTCATTGCATTTCCATAATTACATTGTTTGTTTCTATTCCATTATTTTATGTTTGTTGTTTGTGCAAATTATAATAACTGTCTTATGTTAGTTGTAGTGTCAGCTAGTAATAAATGCATGTTTTTTACATAATTTCAGCCTCCGTTCATTGAGTGCTCACAATAGTCTCTGTGTGATCTTGCTACAATGCTGTGGAACCTTAAAATCTGCTGAAATATCACGAGACTCTCTCTCATCGGCTGTGAGAGGAGCTTTGCTACCAATCGTTTACATTAACTGGTGATGCAGCTCGCTGGACGAGCCTTCTAGCCCAGGTCACTAGGTGATATTGGTAATGACTGAATCCCATTTAAGTCTCACATTAACAGACTCACGGGGATCCCACAACTGAATTTGGAGGAGCTGACCATTCGGCATAACAATTGGTTAATAGTCAGCACTAAATAATAATGAATTAAAATGTAATTAATTTCAAAACATATTGGTGGAGATATTATAATTTACATAAGCTAATATTTCCTACAACTGAAATACTGTATCTAGGGAGGCAGTGGGTGACTTAGTGAGTTCAGATGCAGTGTTTGTATTTGGAAGGTCACCAGTTCAAATCTCAACATACATATGTTACCGTACCGTGTTCTTGCCTACCTGTTTGATGTCAACTTCCTGAAATACAGCTCCTGTAATCAAAAACAGAAGTACAATCGCCAGTGAAAATCCTTGAATGCTGTTCTTGCCCAGTCCCAAATATCAAAGATGCACTGGTTGCAGCCTCGCCAATGAGAACAATCCCATGATTCATCGCATCCCAAGTTCACTTTCAGGAGGCAAGTTAGCAAGAATGCCCACAAGTATGATCTGTGCGTTCCTGGTATTGATAAACTGTTGCGGCATGGTGCGGGCAGGAAAAAGAAGGTGATGATCCACTTGCAGCTCCAAGACAAAGGGGTTTATTAACAAAATAGAACACAACTGTCAGGGTCAGCTCCTATTGTCCCACTGTGTCCCTTCCCTGTTCGGCCTGCAGGTGTTGCTGGTCATCCCATTCTTTGTGTTAGTATTTGTTCTTCACTGTTACTTGTCTAGCCTTGTGGCTCAATGTGTTGAGCATATAGTCTGTGAGCCGTTTTTGTTCTGTGTTTGAATCCTGCCTCCTCTGATTTTTGTATGTTGCTCCCTAGTGTTTCTAGTTATTGTATCTGATTTTGTACATGGTTTTTGGTTTTGTTCATGGTGCCCCTGCTTGTATCTTTCCTGTCTGTACTTCAACAGTGTTATTTTTTGTTTCCTCGGTTAATTCTTAGTTTCCCCATTTTGTTCCTTTTAGTTTATTAGTTTCATATGTGCCCTGTTTCCCTGATCTCTGTTAATTAGTCTCACCTGTCCTGTGTTAGTTTTATTACCCAGTTTGGTTTCTGTATTTAAGTCCCTGTTTCTGTTCTGTTCCCTAGTGGTTCATTGTTGTTGATTTGTACTGTTTGATGGTTGTGAGGTTAGATGGTTTTTGATATTCTCAGTGTTAGATGTGTATTTTGTTTTTGCTATTCAGTCTTTGTGAGTCCCTTTTTTGTTTTTGACCCCTTGTGGTCCTTTTGGTTTGGTCGTGTTTGTAGTGTTTTCTGTTTTATTTAATGAACCCCATTTTTGTTCCTGGAAGCCACCAGTGGGTCGTCCACCCTTTTTGTGCCTGTTATACCTTGTTCTCACACCCGAGCCGCCCGGATCCCTGACAACAACAGAGAAAGCAGAAAAAGAAAAGGACCACGAGGGATGAAAATACAAACAGGACAAATTAAAACTTGGAATAAACACTATAAAAAACAAATGAGAACACAGGATGCAGGACTACGAAACAAACAGAACTCCTAACATTCAGTAACATGGGCATGAACTATGACAGACTAACAATCTAACTGACACAAGGCATCAAGGCAAGCAAAAGACAGATATAACTAGTAATCAACTCAAAGGGACAACAATTAACTAGAAACACATGGAGTGAATTACAATTAATGGGCACTGAGAGGTCAATTAACAGATAAGGGGAAAGGACCAAACACTAAGGGAAACAAAACTAGGACAGCCAAAAGAACAGGCAACAAGGAGCAAGACAATGATCTGTGACCGAATTACCTATACAAACGTTAAACCAGGAGAAGTGGCCAACCATTTAGCCAGTCAAGCCACACAGCAGCAGAGAGAATGCAAACACACTAGGGATAAAGGTGTTACAAGATGGAGGAGGGAATGAGGATGACCAGCAACACCTGCTGGCGAAACGGGAACAAGACACATGGGAACAGACAGAAAGGGATCCTGACATAAACACCCCCAGGGCATACAGTGATGTCACCGTTGGGTCTTGAGCGAGTCCTTTAACCCCCTGACTGCATCAGAGACTGTGAAGCCCTGTGTTCTCAGTTGTGCATCACTTTGGATTAAAGTATCTGCTAAATAAACAAAATGTAAATTGCAGAATTGGATACCAGGAAGCAAGATGATGTGGCAGCAGATGGTCCAGTCTTTCTATATTACCCAAAATTATTTAATCATTTGCAAATGTTTTTCAAAATCTAGGTGAGCAACTGCATTAACATAGTCTATGTTAAGTTTTTGAGTGACTGTAATATGAACATTGAATGCTCAAATAACTAATTTAACGTCTTGGGGGGAAAAAAGATTAACAAGGTATCCCCTGATCCAGGCGAAGAGTTGCCAGGCGGTACCAGATGACAGTGATGTGCACAGACTTTTTGTAGTTTTGTGTCAGTTATTGAAAAAACTGCAGGTTCTCAGGAATTATGGAGGGAAAACAGAGTTGTTGAAAGACATGTACATCCCTGATTTTAAACACGTTTTCTTTTTTTTCTTTATTATTATTATTATTATTATTATTATTATTATTATTATCATCATCATCTGAGAGATGGCATACTGCAATTGTTTTAAACCCTTAATTCTAAGAGTAACAGGCGATTAAATGCGGGTCCTCTTCGGACACTTTGAGAGGGGCTTTTCTGCTCAGCCTTACCTGCGTGTTCGGGGGAGGGGTTGTGCTTTTCATATTGCGCATCTTTCTTATGGGACACCGAAAGGAAACAGGACTTTCCCCCGCTGGATCTTGCTATACTGAATGGGTAAACAGCACAATCTGCCTGGATGGGATGTACAGTAAGTTTCATTTGCTGTGAAGACGATCTGCTGCAGATGCCTTACGATCGACATCGACGAGAAGAAGAGAAAATGAGGCTCCTGCCCAAGGTAAGGGAGTCCGAGACTTCGGATTAGAAACAGTGTTTGTAAACTTCACAGGGACGAGCTGCGGTTTTGACAACCGATTGAAGGGCCAGATTAAACTGAAATCTTACAGATACCCACGCAGTCATTCGAAACAGATGCTAATCGAATAATTTTCTTTCGCATTTCCGACGATAAAAGCCGAAACTGTTTTTCATATTATTCTGGAAATTACTTACATATTGGCCTACATTGTAGTACCATGAACAAAACCCAGTTTCCTGCCTCCCATTAATGAGCTTTTGCATTATTTTAGCCTGAAATTCAATTTAACAGTAACGAGCAGGAGCCTCATACATTCGAAGCTCTATGGGCAGACCGCAGAGGCAGGGCTGTGTCACGCGCAGCACCCGCTAACTTCACTCGCGGCTGAATGAATAAGTGTGCGTGTTGCCTTTAAATTCAGGGTGCATTTCTAGCTTTCTAGTGGTTTCAGCTTGTCCAGACTTATTTAGTCTTGGAGGCTCCAGAACGTTTTGTGCATCCCTGTAATTTTTGTTTTTTTTCCAAGTAATTTGTCTGCCCATTTGCCATACAATCAATTTTTACTGAAACCTCTCAGGTGAAGAGAGCTGTTTAACCAAAACCAAATTAATGAACCACCAGGGCAATGGTTTTAATGTTAGTGAATGTCACTTGTCCTGATTTTTAAAATGCAGAGGTAGGTAGACTCCACTATTTAATCTGAGTACTGAAACCATGTGACCTTTAGCACAGACCCCAACCCACCCTTGATGCTGCCAAACAGCATTTGTCCTGTGGGAGGAAGTCTGTGTTGTTTTTAGATCCCTTCTTCAGATAACACTTACTCCTCCCCACACACTTTGTGAAAGTAGCTAATAGGCAGCCTGTCTCTCCCCTGTGTGTGATTGGATGGGAGCTTTGCGATTGCCCCTCTCCCCTAAAGTCATCTTTCCCAGTCATTCACATTATGTCTCAAAGAAGTAAAAACATCCAGTCCCTGTCTTCCCTTAGTCTTCTTTTAATCAGTTTGTTGTCAGAGTGACATTCTCTGGGCCTCCCAGGACTGCAACCATGTCTTTCCAAAAAGGCTATCCTTTAATTCATTGCAGGTACACAAAAAGCCAACTGTGAACACAGGTTTAATACTTGAGATCTTGGATGAATTGTATACTTACATTAATAGATGTTTAAATATGCTTTAGTTTTTTTTAGACAAATTTTAAAACAGACATTTTCTGTGACAAAATTCATGGCTTTCCATTACATCCAAAATCCCTTTTATCTGATGAGTCAGATGTATAGCGTTACATTTACTTATTTTAGTGACACTTTTGTCCAATATGAGGTATAAGTCATGATCAGAAAGCAGGGCTGCCCAGTGTCCCTAGAGTGATTGGGGTGGAGAGCTTTGCTCTAAGGCCCAACAGCGACATCACTCTCCCAGCCACAGGATTAGAACTAGTGACCTTCTGGCACGGAGTCCTAACCCAAAGAGCCACGATCAGAATTTCTGCACTCACAATCTTTTGGCAAAACTGCAACGTGGCATTGAAGCTTCCTCGTGACGAGGCTGACAGCACCAAAGCAGAGCCCCAGTGCGACATGCTGCAGCCATGTGACAAATAACCTCACATCCTTGTGAGACACTTCTTCAGACTGGCTGCTCCCTCTGTGTGAACATCAGTCTGATCTAGGCTCAGCAGTCTTGCTGTTTTATTTTCTTTTGTCTGTGCTTGAGAAAAGTCTGACTCCAAAAGTATCAAAAAGTAACAGGTGGCTACAGTATAGGTTTGGTTGCAACATTGGTAGTGACCAAATCGACCCTGAACGCCACACACACACACGATACAACCAAAATATTGGTAATGATATGTCCGTAGCATCCTTCCCCAAATATCTATCCTATTCCCAGCTTTTTAGGCCCCTGACACTTGTAAGGCATTGTAAAAAAATTCTGGTTCAAATGAAACGTGAACATCTGCTCATGTTATGCTATTGAAAAGTTAAGTTTGCGTTCTCTTCACACACCAGTTTGTAGTAAGGCACCATCAACAACTAGACTGGCAACGAATATCTGAAGATTTTTGTGCTGTGTCCAAGACAGTCATTCAAAGCCCAGCTGAGGAAGAGCTGAAAAGACCTCCGGTAACTCTTTGCTGGTTGAAGAAAAATGCACAGACTTTGTTTCCCAAAGGAGCATGGTAAAATCACTGATGTGGAAAGTGTCTCAGAAAGAGAACGTCAGGGCAAGATAATGAGATACTACAACACACAAGTCACAAAGAGCAACTTTAATTCAAATGAAATTTTCTGAATGGCATTAATAAATTAAGAAAACCAACTACAATCCTGACATTGTGGCTGTTTGTACATTTTATACAAAGTATAACGATTTCATCACTAAGCTAATTTTGTTAGTAAAGGTGGAAATAATGTGCTTTCTTTATCCTTTTCTTGTACTTTGCTTTTCTCTGACTTGTTGAATGTGGTCTTTGTGCTGCATTTTTGTTTATTCCCTCCTTCAGCGGGAATTTTTCTCGTCCCCCAGGACACACACGTCGTTCAGCTGTAGGTTCGACCCAATTTAGGCCCCTTGACTTCCTCCACATGCCCGCTTTGTGATGCTGTCCATCACCCCTAAAACCATTTGAGAAAGACATTCATTCTTGCTGTTTGTGGCTACTCTGAACTCTCATATTATTTTTCAGATTTTTCATCTATAGGACAGTCATTAATAGGTGAGACAGTTTGTGTGAAACAAGAGCGTGGTTATGTTTTCATTATGGGGAGAATGTTTCCCCTGAGGAGGTAATAAAATCCCCCTTTGACATGCTGCATTTACTCTGAATACACGCAGGGGGAAGATCCCTTTGTTTCTCTTTCTGTGAGAGATTTTTACCCTTTTTTCTCAGAGTGTATTTTTCTTGTGAAAATTAATGTAATAGGCTGTTTACACCCCATACCCATGTTGATATACAGGTCCTTCTAAAAAAAATAGCATATTGTGATAAAGTTAATTATTTTCTGTATTGTACTGATAAACATTAGACTTTCATATATTTTAGATTCATTACACACAACTGAAGTAGTTCAAGCCTTTTTATTGT
>JAABNY020000034.1:7875578-7899250 GCA_015164015.2 Brevimyrus niger
CTTCCCTCGCGAGCCCGCGACCGGGGGGGCGTGGGGGGGGGGGGAGGACGGGTTGGGGCGGAGGGTGGGGCCGGTGGGGGGTGGGGTGTTGGGGGGGGGGGGGGGGGGGGGCCTGGCTTCCTCCATCCATCAAGAAGTGAGGTCATTCTTCTACTTGAAAGCCAACGGAGCACTATGCCAAGCAGCGGAGGACGAATCAGCAGTAGGCTTTGCACGTGCAGAGAGGCTAGTCAGTCTAGAGATCTCATTTTCCCTGGTAGGACATCCTAGTGGTCCTAGCAGTGGGAGGAGCCTCTGTCACTCAGGAGCAGGTTGCAGCTGTGGTCCTTATCAACAACCTGGTCCTGCACTTTTATTTACGCATAGGACGCCTTTATCGAAAACAAAGACAGCAGGGTCAGAGAGTCGGAGCAATTGGGGGCTAAGGTCCCTGCTCGAGGGCCCAATGCTGAAAACACTGTGCCAACTCTGGGGTTTGAGCTGGCAACCTTCTGAACTCAGACACTGTCCCAAACCCACACAACACTCTCATCTGAAATGCAACAGCTGAGCACAAACAAGTCTGTCCACAAACAGAGCTTCTTCCTAATTTTGATAGAGTAAGTAACTATGAATCCTGTACTGATTTTTGCATTGACTAGAAAGGTATAGACCAGCTTATCTTTCTACCACAGTGCAGATAAGCACTTTAGGTAATTAGTCATTAGAGTAAAAACAGCCCATGCAAGCAAAAAATGCTTGCATACTTTTCTGTGAAAATTGCTTTCAGAATGGTACTGTGGACCAAGTCCATTTCGTGCTGGATCTTAGTCAATTATGCCGTCTCACAGATTATTTTTACAGGGCAGAGGTGATGGCTGTAAGCAGACTGATGTAAGGCCCTGATGGATCATGCTGGAGAGTATGGGCTTTTCAGTTTCTCTTTGAAGTGTTTGGAAATTCCTGCTTTTTTCCACCGTGTGTCATCTCGCTGAGGGATTCCTGACGCTGCGGCAGCAGACTGTGCACTTTCCATCCTGTAAAGGCTGCACTTTTGTAGATGACTTATACCCGTCCGTATTCCACAATGGAAGTTGCTGCTAATTTCACCTCTTCTTGTAGGGTTGAGGCTTTGGTTTATGATCCGAAGTGTGTGTGTGTGTGTGTGTGTGTGTGTGTGTGTGTGGGGGGGGGGGGGGGTTCTCATTTCAGGGGGTCTAGAAATGGCACAGGGGCTTGGAGTGTTTTCGATGTCGGTTGCTTAGCAACAGAGGTCCACCACCACCTTTGGGCAGAGTGACTGTGGCACTGTCAGGGAGGTAGCCCATGTTCTTAGACAGAAAGCAACACCGCTTATCATAATTCTTGTTCTAGACCTTACTACGTGCATGAGAGTAATAGGAAGCTTATCTGAAAGCGAACTAACCGCAAATTTTCTTTTTATCTTTCGAGATGGACGGTGGATGATTAAGAGTTTCTGTTTCCTACCAGTTGAAATTCCCGGGCTTTATTTCTCCCTTTTTTCTTTTTCTTTGATCGTGTTACATCATGTGTTTAAATCTCAGTATTCAGAAGGTGTCATGTTAGCCCCCACTAGGGGGTGCTCTGGAGACCTTTGATCTGCCTTAGGAAAACATAAAGGATTCCTGTGGTGAAAGGCTCCCGGTGTGTGGTGTGCGGCTGTGTGGGGGAAGCAAGCCGCTGGGCTGTGGTAGCCCAGAGAAAGCGCAGTGGCGTTTTCTAGCACCTCTCGCACAAACGAAAGATTCCGGAAGTGTTCGTGTCCCGCGGACGCTGTGTTTCCTGGATGCTGAGGGAACCACTCAGTTACTTACCTGTAGATTACCAGGTTAAATCGCAGCATGACAGATTTATGCTCATCGGAGTGGGAGTGTCTTTCACTCTGTTCCTTTTCAGTGAGGCTGATGTGTGGTAATGGCGTCTGGGGTAGGATCGTTCTGTTTTCCCAATTCTCCACCCCACTCTGCAGTGAGTGAGAGGTTACTGGTCAGCCTTGAAATTTGAAGCTGTTCCCGTATTTCCTTGTATCTCTGCTCTTACCCCCCTGGTGATCTTTATGCTTGACCCCTGCACCCACCTCCCCAGCTTTTAAATGTGTGGGGCTCTGTCGGGGACTGTCCTGGCTCTGCCAGTGGGGAGATCATAGCCTCCTTACATTGTGCATTATGGGATACCTGGGCTACCATCCCTGCACCACCCCCCATGGCTCGCCTTCTCACAGGTTTTGTCTGGTACATCAGTGCATGGATGGATGGATGGACGGATGGAGGGGTGGATGGATGGATGAACACTTATGGATAGATGGGTAAATAAATAGATCTTTTATTAATTGTGTGATTACAGCAGTACAACACAAACACATTTGGACAATAAAAAGACATTAATAGACAATAACAATAAATTATACAAAACAATAAATGTTAACAATGCGAAGAATGACAGGGAATGTATTGAATGGGATTCCATAGTAAATGCACAGTAAGCTGTATTAAATAGTATTGCACAGTGGGTTGTACAGTGAACAAATTAATGATCTGTAAATGTACAGCCAGTGAGTCACTGCCGAGGTGCTGAAGTCCGGAGTGGGCTTGAGTTGCTATGTGTGTTATGATAGGTGGAGGTGAGTGTGATCGTGGCCCACATGAGCCTGAAACAGAGGCCCTGCTGTTTTGGGAAGCCCTTGAGTAAACAGATAGATGAAACCGTGTGTCAGTGTAAATCACAGTGACTGGAGATGACGGAGAGGAGCTCCAGTTTCGTTTTGAGGACAAACATCTGCGCTGGCGGGGTCTAGCTCTCCTGCTTCCCGTGCATTAAGGGCCAAAAGCAAAATGGCGGACGTGTAACGTTTGCTTTTGGAGTTCATCTTCACCGGGTGAAGGACAAATCATTCTCAAGACGTTTTGAGCAGGAGACCAGAACCAGAGCGTAATACTTAACCTTCCAAATCTTATGCCCGCGTTGTTTTGGGCAAAATAATCGCGTACGCTGTTTAGCACAGTTTTAGTAACCTTATTCTTAGCCTAAAATAACTTATAGGCCTTTAGGTTTTCATGTGATACCGTGTGAATTATTGTCCTAGTGTGTCTTATTTATTAGGTCTGTTGGACCTCGGCTGTGGCAGCAGAATGAGTATGTGGCAGTTTCAGCCTGAGCAGATAAATGTCTCTCGCTTTACCTTCCTCCCTTGGGGGCCGAAGGAGGCTGAATAAAGAGGCCAAGCCGTGTTTATCGATGCTGTGCCCGTGGGTCCCCCCGGGGACGTCTGGCCCCGAAAGCTAAGCCCCTAGCAAAGCTGAACAGGGGCCCCGGCTGCCCCGGCCTGCTGGCTGGATGCCCCTCACTGTGCACCAGCCAAGACCCACCTGACCGGCGCGGCAGCTGCTGACGCGAGCGACAACCTCTGGAGGGAGCCCTAAAAATAAAACAAACAAATAAATAAGTCGGGCGGCACGCGATAGGAGCTGGCAGAGCCGGGCCGGAACTGGAGCACGTGGGAGCGGGACGAGCTGAAAGCTTTCCCCTCCGCGGCCTGAGGGAGGAACCCGGCTCAGCCGCTGTGATCTCCGGATGCAAGGATGCGCTGGGAAATGCATCTCTGAGTGTGCGGGCAAGACAGTTATGGGGCAGAAGCGGCGAAGCGGCTAATCTCTGGCGCGAAGGTGAGGACATCACAGAGGAGATGCTTTCCTCTCCTGTCATGCTGTGTGTTTTAGGCTTAAAAGTTCAGGGGGTGTTCTGGGGATTAGGCACTGAATATTTTTCCTGTTTTTGGAAAAAGCACTAAATCGGGGTTTATGGTGGACGGGCCTCAGTATTGATGCTTGCTTCTTGGATTGGCTCTGCCATGCAGGAGTAGAAAACATAAGGCAAGGAGGAAGGAGCGAGTGAGTCGATAAAAAATTAAAACGGCATTAGCACAGATGTGAGCGAGCGGGGCTCAGACATGGGGGAGATGGGGGAGGCGAGGGGGAACATGAAGGGGGGGAGAGAGGGAGCAGGGGAGAGAGGAGGGACTATGAGGCTGGAAGTGGGGAGGAGGCAGAGAGTTAGGGGGATTTTTTTTTTTTTTTAAGATAAATAAAGCCCCACAGAGACACCTCCCCCCTCTCTCCTGTAGAGTCGAGTAGCCTGACCCCAAAAGCTTTGTGAGTCTCTTGGAAGAGGGAGAGAGAGAGAGAGAGAGAGAGAGAGCGCAAGTGAGAGAGAGAGCGAGAGGAGCGATCGAGAGAGGGAGGAAGAGGGGGAAGGAGTGAGAGTCAGAAAGGGAGGCAACGAGACGGAGAGGAGTTCCAGTGCTCCAGTGTGTCATGGATTTGCGGTGTCGGGGGACAGCGCTGTGTGGAGTAGCTGAGAGCCCTGCTGCAGGTCTACAGGAGAACTAAACACCCAGCGGCGAGATGCCCTCCGTGTCCCTGAACCTGCCCTCGGCGCTGGCGGGCCGGGCCCGCACCTGGGTCTGCCTCTCCTGCATGTTCTGGGTGAGTAGGGTCGCGTGCGTCTGGGACATGGGTTTGGGCCCGATCGTGGCAGGAGTCCCAGCAGGCGTGAATGTGGGATGTCGAGGCTGCGGCAGGGTGCTGTTTGGGGATTTGCCCCCGCCGCTGTCCGCGTGACCGTGACGCCAGTACCACCCGGGCTCTGTTTTCCGACTCGCTGCTCCAGCTGGGCCCAGAAGGAAACTATTTCTGTCCTCTTTTGTATAATTTAATGTGCAAACTCTTGACAGCCATGCATCCCACCACTGCCATGTTCCCGTCTATCCCCCTCCTCCCCCCATCTCATGCCAAGCCGATAGGTTGGTGGTCCAGTTTAGAGGGAGGGGCTCCCCTCTGACCCCGCTCTTCACGTAATTAGCGTTCTGCTCAATTCCCAGCTCAACTCGATCGGATGTATAGGGATGCCCCCCCATTCCCCTCCCTGAATGGGGGAGCCGGCACTCATATCCCAATGGGGGCCGGAGGCTGGGCTCCCGGGTAGCCTGGAACGCCACAGAATCCGGCACACAGCTGCCCGACTAATCATAACCGGGATGAGATGTAGGAAACAGGCGAGCAGGTCATAGCCGAGGCAGGCCTGACCCACTGGATAACTGGGCAGCATGAATAAATTAAGTCCCTGAGATGGTCTATGCACAGTAGAAGCTTCTGCAGCATGCTGGGATTTCTGTGAAATTTATCTTCCATTCCTGTGTGACACGTGTGAACACAGAGCTTTGGATGTAAGAGATGTAAGCGGGACAACCAAAATAGAGCGGTCCCACATTCACCTACATATCCATCTGAAATGTGCTAGTCATTTTTTGTGCTGATATGTGTTGTGTTCGCAAACAGCAGTGACTAAAATCCATGAAAATAAGCACCGAAATCTGGAAGGGAACTATAGTCGAGTGACCTCGTGTTGCTAATGGGCCAATAATTGAGGACTTAGGAGTAATTATTTACTGTGTGGCTGGGGATTAAATCTTTAAGAAGCCAATGCTGCACAAGACCTGTGAGGGTTCAGGACTTACAAAGGAGCAACTTGAGAAGATGCAGCGTTACTGTCCAGCAGATGTCAGGCTGAATCGTACATCGATCCCTTCCACAGGCCCTAAAGCCGTCCACCCCACTGAATTTTCAACGTCCATTAGGCTGGGATAAATCAATTAGTGAGAGAAAACACAGGTTTCAGACAAATACGACTTCAGTCGTTCCTGCTTTTGTTTGTGGGGGGCGGGGGGGCTCGCTTCTTAAGGATCTGTCCACGAAACCTGCATGGTTCAATGCCCCCGTAGGATCCTGCAGTTACAATAAGTTTCATATCCGGTAATATATCCTGGGATAATCAGCATTGGTTTCTAAAGATGCCATTATCATAGCGGCTAAATGCTATTTGTCACGTTCATACATGACTCCTACAACCTAGAGCTGCTAGCAGCTGGCCTTAATGCTGGGGGGGGGGGAGGCATCCCTCAGCGGAAAAGTACTTTCCCGGCTGGCTTCAGATTGGGTGTGGATGAGGAACGGCTGAGAGTTTGGGGACAAAGAGATGGACTGAACAACTGAAGCGTCCTCCTCCCTGCATTCGGTTACTCGAAAGATGCACGTGGAATAAAATAAGAAATCATGAAAAAAACATCTTGCCACGTTTCCAGCACAGGACCGGGAATAGCATAATGGTGATGGATATTATTTAAGCAGAAATCCTGCTATTTACGTGATCCAGTATGCAGGAATAGAGGCCTCTCTTAGCGTAGCATCTGGTTCCGCATGGAGTTATGATCGTCCAGGCATGAGCAAGCAAGCGTGTGTCCCAGCTGAAGGACAAGAGCCAGCAAAGGGGGAGAGGGGGCAGACGGCGGTCCCTGGAGAAGGCGGAAAGGCCCCATGCGGCTGGCGGTGGTCCCTCTGAATAAAAAGGCGTTTAACCCTGCCTCGGTGATTTATTGCCAGGGTGGAATGAGCGGAGTCCCGCACCCCCGCTGCTGTGTGAGGGGGGCTGTTCCCGTGCACGCTTCAATGGGCACCGGCGTAACCCCCCCCCCGCTCCGGAGCGGTGCTCTGGAATGTCTCTCGCCTAAGTCCATTTCCCCGTCTCTCCCCTGGCACCCTGGTCTCTCTCCCCCTTTTTTTTCACCCTCCATCCCTCTCTCGCTGTAACCCATCAGATTTCATCTTTGGGCCACAAGAGCAGTAATTCGGGCTGAAAATATAAAAATAAATGAAATCCCACGCTGCAGAGTCATTGTTTTCTGATTTAAAGTGTTCCTTCATTTTAATGTGCACTGTCTTTATGTGTGTGGCTGAGACGTCATGTCTCATATCTAAACCTGCGGGTCTTTTTTACCCTCTGGGGAAGCGCGATGCTTTCAAGGCCGTCCCTGTGCATGTCGAGGCGGCGAGTGCGAGGCAGCCCAGCTGCGTAGCTGGGGATGAGATGGGTTGGATTTAGGAGGAACCAGTGGTGTGTGCCTTGCTCTCACGGTCATTCATCATGTTATATGAATCATGTATGGATCCTGGCTGGAGTTGCGAAACTCAAGGGCTTGTGGGAAGACTTGGTCCTCATCACATGGTTTCTATAATGCCTGACCTTTGCTGGTGGTTTCTTAGCGGCGTGATGCTAAGCCGGACCCGCCTCTAAAGAGGGTTCAAAACACTCACCCTATTGTTGTGTGTAAATAAGTAACATATAGTAAACGTCCCCCACAGGGTATCTAAACCATAAGTTTAGCTGTGTCTTCCATGTTGTTTCAAGCAGAGCTTTCTCTTCACTGTCCCGGTTTTGACCCCGACAAAGCCGAATGATAGTAATTGCGTCTGATTTGAATTTCATGTTGCGTCGTAAAGGTCCCAGCAGGTAAGAAGGACCTGCGGCGCTTTAAAAACTCAGAGCGGCTGGCGGTAGGGTAGTGACTGGGGTTTGTTTGCATACTTGTTGACCTGCTAATGATGCAGAAGGCATTTGTTGTTCTAAATTACTTCTCTCTTTATTATCCAGCGTGTTTCTGGAGCGGAATGGGCACTTAATGTACTCATGCAGTTGACCACAATACAGCATGAGTTGATTAAGTTGCATGCAGGGCATGCATATAAACCTCAGTGGAGTCAGAGGGGGGGGGGTGGGTGTTGTGATGGGCATTAGCTGGCCCCATCCTGAGAGGGAAGGGATTTATTGGTGTGGGGGTGATCGGTACCACAGTCTCAGACCACAGAGCCGGGGAGGTGTGGACGGAGAACAGCTGGGTTCATTTCAAACCTAACGCCTGTTTATAATTAGGCTTTGAGAAACAAGGAGCTCGTAGTGGGCCCCACCGGCTCTGCAAGACGGGGGTCTGCTGCGGATTATGGAGGGGTGACTCTGCTGGATGGTTGCCGGTTTCCCACTACCCGCCTACCTTAGTTCTACCATGCAATCATTAACCTTGTGCAGTGTACTGTGCTGCTGTGATTGGCTTGTGTATCTGTGTGTGTGTCTGTTGTATGTCCGAGCCCGTGTCTCTTTGGTTGCTTTCTTCCTCTGTGTTTTAGCATGTTTTGGTGTATTTACTTCTCCATCATTAACAATAGCTTTGCACCCCTATGTTGTGTTTCGTTTTTTGTTTTCTTGCAAGCTCAGTTACCGCCATGCTTGGATTTTGGAGGGAACATGGCCGCTCACCAAACTCGAATTCAGTGTGAAGGTTTTTTTCTGCTGGAGCCCCAAAGACCACGGAGCCCAGGGGTTAAAGTCAACTCACCCCACTGTGTCCTCTCAAACTCTTATTGATTACTGACTTGCCTCCCCGCCTTTGATAATTAGTGGCTTTTGTCCGCTGAGGGCCAGTGATCCTGTGCTGCGATAACACGCTTCAGGCACGGCTCCCATCGCTGAATCCCTCCTGATGACGGCCTCGATCGCTAGTGGGGTCCTGGAAATCGATGGCCTGCTAATCTTCACTTTTTTTTTCTTCTCCATTTTCCACGCTGGAAACACTCAAGGAGACTCCATTTCTGCATATACGAGAAAAAAAAAAAAACAGATCTACAAAAGCAGCCATTGTTCTTGACAGCATTCCGGTCGGGCCAAATTAAAAGCAGGTGTTCGGATTCTTGCTTTTCATTGATGATTTTTTTTCTCCCTTCCCCGTAACATTTTTAGAAGCGTTCCTCTGACTTTCCACTATCTTGTTTTAAATTTAGACGCGGCCAGCTGTCAGGATAATGGCCTTTGAGCAGCTTTGAATCGTCGCTCCTCCTCTGTATATCACCTGCCACTCGTGTGTGGAAGGGGCGCCACACTTTCTAAGCCCCTGATCTTTGGCGGGTTGGGATGTTGGCGTTGCCACTGTACCCCGTGAGGAGGGCGACGCTTGGCAAAGGGGGGGGGGTGCTGGTCCTTGTCGCCAGGCCAAAGCATGCACCAGAGCTCTTAGCCAGGCAAGTGGCAGCGAGTCATGACTCTGCGTCTTCCAAACTCAGAGTCTGCTTCAGGGGTGGGGGCGACTAGGAAGGGGGGCGGGGGGGGAGTACTTGTAGCTGTGGCTTGAGCCCTGATTCAACTGTCAGCATGATGGCAGACTGCCCATGTTATGTGAGAGCGCGGCCCTGCTGGCCAGTCATCAGGGACTCGGCCGACGCTGAGAACAGCCTGTTTGTTAAACGCGGCGTTTTTAATAATCTGTGCTAGGAAATCGGACGGCTTGCTCCGTTATCTCCGGCTCCAAGAGAGACGCCGTCCTCCCGGGATGCTCTTGCGAAACTCAAGCTTGGCTCTGAGCCATGTGGGCTTTAGAGATACTTGTTCATTATTCAGAGCCTTTTGGACTTTAATAAACTCCCTGGGATGGTTATTATTAAGTCTCTCGGTTTTGCTTTGACGATGCAGCCCGGTGGAAACTGCTGCATTTAATCTTGCCCTCGGCATCACGGATTTTCATTTGGAGTTTTTAATGCGACATATTGCGTGCATTGAGTCGTGCCCTCGGATTGGTCGGCTCCCAGGGTGAGGATTTCCTTTCCTTGCTTCGCGTGTCCTTCAGAGAGATGCCGTTCTTGCAGGTGCTGAGAGCGGGGTTTTCAATAAAGTCTGGAATCTTTGTGGCCTCGCAGGTTAAATGGACTCTGAGGGCAGACTGAGATCGGCGCCATCTGTTATTGTCCATTTTTGTTCTGTTGTCCGGTACATTTATTTTCATGCTTGCACAGATAGCTGTGCTCCATGTAATGGGCCTCAGGGTTGCATCTGAGTGATAAATGTACCTTCACCGAAATTTGTCTCACAGTACCATAGTACATGGAAAAGTTGGGGAGGATAATCCTGTGGGGTCCTTGGAGAAGGGGACTGCAGGCAGCGAGGAAAGTAGAAGAATAGGCTCATCACCTAGAGACTTCTGGATCAGGAATCTTCAGGGGGCAGCTCTTGTACCTTTGTGTGGTCTAGAGGGTGAAATCATGGGAGGCTCAGGATGAAAGTGAATGATGTCTCAGTGATGATAATGATTAAAAGGCTTTGATGTCTTCATGCATTTAGGATGCAGGGACCCACACGTGTGGCTCTTAGAAGCTGGATGGGCTTGTTCTGTCTCTGAAGGCGTCAGCCTTCAGCTCCTTCCTCCTACTGAAAAGACCCAGCTTTCTCATCCCACTTCTGGATGACTGATTCATTTCCTCCTGGGGAGATCAGCACCCCCCTCCCTGAAATGAAATGCTTGTTGTGGGGGATGGGGGATGGGGGGGGGGGTGCTGCAGTGGAGAATGGGCCCCAGAGAGACAGAGAGAGAAAACCTGGAATGCTTTAGGTACACTGTGGGCCAAATGAAAAGCAGGTGACCGGCCCACATGAGCAGAAAAGATGGAGGGGTCACATTCCAACCCCCCGGGCGAGAAGGAAGTGGAGTGATGACGGGGCCCTCTTTCTTCCACTCTGCTGCCTTAATTACAAGCCCCCCCTCACCCCCAAACCTATTCCCACATCCCTGTGTTGTGGACCCATCTGACACCCAAGTGCTGGTGGTCTGTTCACACCAGGGATCTCAACACCTCCTGCAAGAGTGGGACCTCACTCAGCAGATAAACAAGCAAAGAAACTGAATGGGGTGCGTTTGCAACTCATTATCTGTAAGACTCCCATGTACCTGCATGTCTGTCTTCGACGTTACATTTCTACCAGTCATGCGACCAAAACTTTCATGCTGAAGTCCCAGAAGAGAAATTAGTTGTGCCTGTTGAACGCATCCAATAAAATAATTAAAGGTCTTGGCACATTCAGAAGCTAAAAGTAAGTAAATAAGTAACAAGTTACCCAAAAACCTCCCTGGAGTGACCCTGTGGTGCATTTTAATTTCATTACTGTAATAAAAGCCAGGATACTCTCTCCACAGGTAATTCTACACCTCAAAATAACAGTGTTGCTGAAGGTCCCCATTGGTGGCCTGGACAATGACTGCTCTTGCACTTTGAACTCCTTTCCTACAGAGGAACTCTTCTAGACCTGCTCAGTGTTTTAACAGATGCCTCAAACACGTTTACAGTCTTTTGCTAAATGCCACCAGAGTAGACTTGCTTTGCATTCTGGGTAAGCTCTGCTAATAGCAGGAATTTAGTGACTAAAGTCTATCCAAGGTACAGGAGCTAACTAGAGTCAGTGCCGATCAACCCTTTAGGCAACATAGGCAGCTGGCTAATCTACTGAAGATTTTGCAAGCCAATTTCACTTTATCTCAGACAGGGGGTTCTGAGGGTGAAGCTTACCTCAGGTGCCACATGGGCTTCGACTGGTACTGACTGGAGTGCACCCGAAATGCTGGGCTTCAGGCTGAAAGGCACCTTAGACTGCTGATACTGACAGCAGCAGGGCTAGGCTTACATACCCCAAGAACGTCTACACCACCGTTGATGGAGGAGAAGGGGACAATAAGAGACGCCCTTTCAGGTACACACTGCATGCATGCCTTGGATGGAAGTCCATGCAAGAGATGCAGAGCAGGATGGAGAAAACCGGCCAGCAATGAATCCCAGGGGCTGGGTACACCACCCATCTGCTGCTAATCTAAATGTTTAGACAGTGCTGATTTCTCACGTTGTTTGGAGTTTGCCGATAGCGGCTAATTAGATTCAGATGCTGACGGCAGACTGGCTTTTAACTCGATGTCGCGCCGCTGCCAAATGCTTCTCTGGTGGCTCGCGGCTGTGCAGATCTCAGGCCGGCCGTGGTCTGACCAAATCTGGCGTAGGTCGTGATCACCAGTGTGGATGTCTACCTGGCTCAACCGGGTGTGGTTTTAAGACGCTCCCAAGTAGGGGTCTACTCTCAGCGCACTCTACAAGCCTAACTAATGAGCTGACAGAAGGTGGGTCAGAGGGTCAATGCATGTGACAAGGCTATGGGTCTGTGTGCATTTCTTACCCTCACTGAGTTCCCCTAGAAGATTAAAGGGAAAACGGAAACTTGAGACGGAGTACCTTTGACAATTATGGCGGCTGCCAGACTTGAGCTGACCTAGAGAGGTCTCTGGTATTCCCGGCGCGTCACGGTAAAGTGGCATGAGGTTTGTACCTCGAACGTAGTTGGTTAGTTGAGTCATTGGTTGGCTGATGGTGGTACTTTCTTCAGGTTGAGCTCAAATCCAGTAGGATGAGCAAGTTGTCGAATGCATATAGTTGTACTGTATGCTGTTCGGCATTTTACCACACGCGCTCCAACAGAGTTCACGTTGAAAACACAACCCCTGGCGTTTTCGCATGTCGTGTTTGGGCCTGTTTCTGCTTCCTCAAGGACAGCAGGAGTGGCTGATATTTTGGTCCAGACTGCAGGAGTACCTGGAGCAGGTCTGGTCATGTGTATTCGTGACATGGCCTACCACTGGTGTCCGTCGCAGGACAAAGGATGTATTTCCAAAGTCAAGATAGTGAAAGAGAGTCTTCAACAACCACCCCCCCCCCCCAATATGTTCATCCTTCTGCAATCTATTCTTCTTGTTTTACATGATTAAAATTAGTACCAGCTTTGGTGGATTAATTTCATCTCGGTTAGCTTGAAGGACATTTCTGCATTTTATCGTTCCTGCCGGCTTCGCTCCGCAGCTTCCAGGGAATATTCCTTGTTTCTGAGGCAGATGCTCCTTCATCTCCAGACCTGCATGTCCCACACATGTGAAAAATAACTTCATTGCGCTTATTTGTGGATCTAATGGTTTAGATATCCTGGCTCCGTAGCTATAGGACATCCTTTTACACCCCATAACTGCTGTCAAGACAGTTCCTGGCTGTTTCTAAGATCTAGGCCGGGCCTCCTATGTAAATTGATTCCAGACCTTTTCTTGCTTTTCTCCGTTGTTCCCTCACACACGGTTTTGGCCTATGATTGTTAATACATTTGTCTTTGTTATGTTTTTTCCAAATGTCATCCTTAGACCAGGAATTTTCCCCAGTAATGATGCCATGCCTGTACCCTATTCCCAAGGGGGGGGGGGGGGCTGAAATTGTGCATGGTAGCTCAAGCAGCCTGATCTGTAGAGTGCCCGTGGATGCAGTGAAAGAGAAAGATGAAAGGTGGTTGTGAGGGAGTTGACGGGGTCAATGGTCAGCCACCCCGCTTGTGTGCTGGAGAATAGCAACCTTGTGCAGGAAGGCATGAGTGGGAGAGCTGGCGGACGTCCCAAAGGCCTGCCCTTTTCAGACGGGGGGTGCGGCCATTTGGCAAGGGAGGGGGGCAGGTAGCTGTAAGAAGGGTGCCATTCACCCTCCATGCTGCAGATGTGACCCTTTGTGGTGAAAGTACAAAATTGACTTCCTCTGCCTCAGACTCAGGAAAAAAAAAAAACCGGCCTGTTATGTCAGCTGCCTGATGCACAGCGTGTTCCTGGTGCTTAGAGAGGCTCCAATCAGGCAGAACATCTCTCTCTCTCTCTCTCTGTCTCTCAGAGAGTGGTAGTTAGAGCCGGAAGATGCTGCTCAGCAAACGCGGTTATGAAACGGGAGCAGGGGGGACGGGGGGACAGCAGACGGGGACGTGAAGTGGTTTCGCTGCAGCTGAAATTGTGGTGGGAAAGTCAGTGAATAATACCGATACTTAAAAACCATTTATTTGTTTCAAGCTCTGCTGCAAAGTGTTTTTATGTCTGATCTAGAGTCAAAAAGATTGAAACCAAAGAAAATATCATTTTACCTGTCAGTGTACCCAGAACCCTAGACAAAGCTTACAGCATCCTTTCCACTGATAGGATATTAACTGAAAACATTTCATTACGGCTGTCTGAGTGTCTGAAGTGTCTTGCGTCCTGCAGGAAAAAGCCCCACCCTTAGGATTTCAGCCAATCAGGACTTGCTGCTTGTGAGCCTGTTTGTGTACCAGTATCTGTGAGCCCTGGCTCTGTTCACTTGTCACCTTGTGTGTGTGTGTGTGTGTGTGTGTGTGTGTGTGTGTGTGTGTGTGTGTGTGTGTGTGTGTGTGCGCGCGCGCGCGCGCGTACACGTGCGTCACAGACGGGGAGGTAAATGGCTGGGGATGGGGTGTGGTGCTGGGGGGGGTTACGGAAAGGCTGTGTGCCCCAGGGGAAGCTCCCTTTGCTTCTTGGGAGGAAAACAATCTCTCTGGGTGACCTTATCCTGCAGGAATGTCTCTCGTAGCCAGTGAGAGCTGGGCCTGTTTGGGCTGAGTGCTTCCGCCATTACGGTCCTCTTTACCACGCTAGACTACGCCTCAGTGCCTTTTAAATGCCCCCTGTTGCGCGGTTTTTGGCTCTGTGGGTTAACTATGCTGAGGGATCCATCCATAGGTTTTAAAGGCAGGGATGCCTCACAGACTCTGCTGCTTGTAAACATTTCTAGAGAAAAGACAGCAAAGGGTATTTTAACCTAATAAGCTGTCTGGGAGGGTGCTGTATGGCCCAGTGGGTTAGAACACTTTGACTGTGATCAGAAGGTCAGCAGTTCAGATCCCCAGGCCACCAGAGTGATTTCATTATTGGGCCCCTAAGCAAGGCCCTAACCTCCTATTGCTTGAGGGATTGGGTAACGCTGCTTTCTCAAAAAACAAAAATGTATGTCATTTTCAGTAAAAGCATCCCCTAAGTAAGTGTTTTTCTGGCTTTGAGGTCTGCGTATGGGAATACATTATTTGCATTTTAGGCTTATGATTTCACACTAAACTGGTGAGTTTAGCAGCACCTGTCATTTTCAGTGTCACATGGCGGTGACCAGACAGTGGGTTGCGCTGAAATCAGCGGAACATTCTGGTTTGGAGGCATCGTCACGTGGGATAAATGGCCCGGAGTCACGGACGTCCCGTCGGCAAACATTTCCCCCCAAAAAGATGCCATTTTCCAAGCAAATATACAAAACTGTTCCCCATAGGAGCCCCATCTGCTCTGCATAACGACATGGCAGGAGGACATCGGCAAGCCCCTCCCCTTGCAAGCTGCTGCAGTCACAAGATGCGCGGAGCGTGTGCACGTCTTTCTCTCTCACGCCTGTTATTTTAGACACAGGCTGCTATTGCATCACGACTGTGTTGTGTTACCTTTTTATAGAAAACAGAGAAAGAAAGAATTAGCCCTTTTTCACCTATTTCTTTTACACATGAAGGACACATAGACTAACACTTAGCAGGGCTTCACCCAGTCATTTGAACGTGTGACATTTTCGTTACTACATCTTTTCTCCGCCCCCTCACAGCCTTTCACCCAATAGCCAGAGCTGTTAGACTGTCCAATGAGGAGCTGTCTACCAGAGGCTGCTGCCCTCTCAAGCTCCCCCCCTCCCCGTGTCCTGCCTGTATGACTGCTGTGGCATCAGTCAGTGTCAATAATCGAAGCCTCATTTCCACGACTGGTCCAAGTCACGAGTTGAGAAGATTTGCCTGCTGTACTATAGACCAAAGTCAAGGGTGCAGAGAGACTGGCAGTCACATGATGAGCTAGACACCGTAATGGATGATTTCTGCTGCATCCGCTCAGCCAGATCCATATTGTTACCGTCAGACATGCCCTCCTGTCACACATCCTTGTGGGGACAGCCAGTTGGCACGCAGCCTGACTCTTTGGGCTCTCGATGGAAGTGGTTGTGAAAAAACCCTCTTTGACACCTGTCACGGCTAAACGTGAGTGCAGGGGAGGAGAGTGTCTTCTAATTGAAATGCCCTCCGTCTCCTAATTAAGATTAGTGCTCATGGCTGACAGATGGACATCGTGAAGGTGCTATAGATGATTAGACCTGCCTGTCAATGATCAGGCCTGAGTTTCAGCCACCGTGTGACAAACGTGGAATACGTGGAAGTCACCGTGTTGCTGCCCCTCCTTCCTAGCGGGAAAGCTGGAAAAAGTGGTGAAAGACATAAACAAAAAAGGGGTATGTGGGTCAGTCTGTGGATGCCCTGGCCCAGGAGGCTAACCTGTAAACAGAGTGGAGTCTACTGAAGAATTGGGAATAGGAAAGGGGAGGAGTCAAACTGGCATGGGGCCGGTGGGGGTGTGACCCGTAATGTAGCAGGCTCCGCCTCTACACACACTTGACACCAGCATGCATAAACAAGACCCCTGCAGAAAGAAACTGCATATGACCATATTGTATTTACAAGCAGTTCCTCGTGGCCTGTAGAAGCTTGGTGGCAATCAGTCAACCCTCCCAGTGTCACCCTGTGACAGCCGTAACGCTATTGGCTTGAGGCCAGAGAGGCTGTTGCATTGGCTGTCGCCATGTGCCCCCGACCTAGAGCCCTCCAAAGGACGGAGGTGATCCTTATCGCTCACTCCCTCTTTCCCAGGTCTTCTCTCCCTCTCTCTCTCTCTCTCCCTCTCCCTCTCACTCTCTCTCTCTCTCTCTCTCTCTCTCGCATTGTTTTAGTGTATGCATGGGGCTGGTGCTGGTGATGGGGGCATGGCTGTAATTCCCATGAGCTTAGTGTCTCGGCGATGGGCTGTGTTTACGTGTGAGGTGAACCCGAGAGTGAGGGGGGTGGGGCTGCTGTGTTCCAGGCCTGCTTTTGTGCCCCCCGGGTCCAGGGGCTGGGATATTAGCATGGTTGGCAGCGTCTCCGGAAAAAAAAGGAGGTCGCTGTGAATGTGTCCCCATGACAACAAAAAGTAGTTTGGTTTTTAGCCTCTGAGTAAAAGCCCCTCCTCGTCTGGGCCCCCACCTCACAGATGCGGCATTTAGAAAGAAATTCTAGCCGGCCTGGTGTATATTTGCTTTACTATAAACTGCTTAAAAGGTCTCCACTGCACGTAATATAAATTTGTGCAAGAAAAATAGCTTTTTACGGGTGTGATAAGATTTAAAACACAATTTTATGCTTTGTGTTTCAACCATCCATCCATCCATCCATCCATCCACCATTTCCCATAATTGATTCTCCAGTATCGGGTCACAGAGAGCCTGGAGGCTGTCCCAGGAACCACAGGGCTCAGAGCTGGGCCCAGTCTGCACTGGTTGTGCCTTGTTTTCATTATTCCATTAGAAATGATGATTTATTTTATAATTTATATTAATGGAAGTCGTAGCGAAAGAGCCACTATCCACTAACATTGCAGAGAAGGACTGATGGGAAGATTGGTGGGCTGGGAAAGAGGAACGTGAGCCATGTGGCTGAAGGGAACATCTCAAGCAGGACCCATCCACCTCCTGAATCTTAGTGATACAGACTGCTTTGCTGGGGGAGGTATGGGGGAGTAGGACGGGGGGGTCTGGTCTGTCTGTGCTGAACTGTCTGAGATTGAACCCCCCCCATCCCCCCCCCAAACCCTTTTCGGCCACGGGAGACGGTGAGAAAACAGATTCTTGGACAGGGCCACAGACGGTGTCTACACGGATGGCGTCTGCGCCTGCGTTGGCTGCCTTTGACGGGAGAAGAAGCTGAACATCTGTATTGCTCGTCTCAAGGAGCCGGCTAAGTGTGGGTCTACTGGCCCCCGTCACCCGGGGCAACACAGCCCAGCGCAGACGGGAGGCAGATGTGAACTGAGTGTAATGGGAGGGAAAAAGTAGCTGAGTGATCGGAGTCGATTAACAAGCCGCCAGTGTGGCATGAGGAAACGGTATCTTCTGTTTAATTCCAGGGGCTCTTACGAGACAGCGGGCACAGCAGCGGTCTAATAGGGAGGGGTCAGGGGGTTCGATGGATGGTACCCTGACTGGGCTTAACTGTAATGCCGTTAAAACACACTGTTGGGGATGGGCACTGCTTATCACACGTCAACTAAACCATCTGCCTGGGATGATGTGGACATGGATGTGGGCAGATGCATGTAAACACAAGCAAACATGGGAAGAGAGACATAAAGGCAGATATAGCCACGTGCACATGGGCAGACACACACACGCGGGGGCTGAAACGGCAGGCCGAGCCCTATCAGGCTAGAGATTCCTATGCGGAGCCAGCACCTCCCTTCGTGACCAGGGTCCATCACGCTGGTAATTTTGGCAGCCAGGCAGCCTGCCTGGCACCGGGGATTGTTTTAGATAACCGTATTAGGCTAATCGTGTTAGCCGCCGGTTAGGCGTAGCCCAGAGTGGCGTGTCTGGCGGGAACTTTTTCGGGCATGCCGAAGCGTCCCCAAGGTCACACGGAGTCCCACGGGACCTCGCCAAGGTGCTGCTGGCTGCCGGCCTGTCTCCTGGGGTTGAAGAAGCGGGATGGGACGAGGCCGAGGGTCATCGGAATGTCCTCGGAGGCTGGTTGGCGTTCGCGAGCTTTTTAGTGGTACAGAAGCAGTTGAACCCGTCTGCTGTGCAGGATACAAGGAGGATGTTCAGCGGGAGGTAGCATCTCAGTCACGCTGGAGGACTGTGTGTCGCCCTTTAGGTCCTCAGGCCTGTCGTCCACCAGAGCCCTACCCAGCCCCCCAGCCCACAAAGAGCCACTGCCATTCTCCTCATGTCCCTTCCCCTAGGACAGTCACGGGCCATAATCGGTTCAGTCTGGTTGTTCTCCTTTGCCTGGTCTCTTCTTGTTGTTCTGGACCTTTCTAGAGGAGCTCTGTCATTTGCTGCCAGGCCGTTCCCAGCGTGAGTGAGCGTTATTCAGGAATGTGTCTGCTTGTTTACCATGCTGTTTTCCCAGCATCCTCTGTGTATGAAACTCGCGCACTTGTGTGTCTGTGTGTGTGTGTGAGTGAGAGAGGGTCATGCAGTGGAGAGTCAGATGCAAGGCAGCTGGATAAACACGGAGGGGGATCCAGACTCTGACAAGGTGGGGGGGGGGGGGGCCACATTACGTGGCGTGGAGAGGTGGCAGCTCTGTGAGACAGACAGGGGACAGCTCCGGAACACTGCACGGAAAACATTCAACTTCACTTCTTAAATATGCCCCCCCCACCCCCCTCCACACCCTGGGGACTAAAACTAGACATCAAAACAAACTTGCATAATTCAACAGCAAAAGCAGAAACAGAAAAAAAAAAAATATATATATTTTTTTCCGGACGGGGTGGGTGAGGTGTGTTGTCTTATGACTGTCTTATTGAAGCGATTTTGTTTGGCTCGTACCTGCGGCCAGGGAGTGGGGTGCGGAGACATTTCAGATGACATCAGGATGACGGCATGAAGCGCGGGTTGCATGTGTGCGCGTGGGGGGGGGTTGCTTTCTTGCACCGCATCCCTGCATGATTTAGTGCATCGCCCAGCCCCTCCGCCACAGCGCTGATATATGGCTAGCAGGCGAATCTGAGCACATATGGGATTACTGTAGATAACGAGCAGGCCCTGGGCAGCACTGACTCATGTGTTTTCCCATCACGTTTAATTAGAGCCTTTAATGAAACGTCTTCGCGATGATATCACCCCCTTGTGTAAGAGTGCTGCGCGGTCGATTTTCATTCCCACGTTTTTCCGCGGGGTGGGGATTCCCCCCCCACTGTCACCTTGGCGTCCCCGCCGCTCCCGTCCATCACGGCTGGCGGGAGGCCACGCCCTGCCCTCATCTCATTGGCTAAGTAGCCAGGCAGTGGCACCGACGCAAGCTCCCGGGACGCTTCCATGCCTTGCCCGGGGGGGGAGGTGGCTTTTCATGGCTCTAAATGCTTTTCTTCTTCTCTTCTTCCCCCCGCAGCCAGAAGAGTTTGAGGCGATTCATTCCCATACCTTCCGGGTGAAGGTGTTCAAGAAGGGCAAACACTGCGGTGTTTGCAAGCAGGTGATCAGCAAGGAGGGACTCGTGTGCCGAGGTGAGTGTCACCACTCTGCAGCTACACAGTACGCATTCGGCAGCTGTTTGCTCTCCGCTGAGCAGTCCTGCAGTCTGCATTGTGCAGCTGAGTGGTCTTCATTGGGCAGCCATGCGGTCTCTGCTCAACAGCAATCTGCATTGAGCAGTTTACATTGATCTATTATGTAGTCTGCATTGAGCAGCTGTGCAGTCTATTGTGCAGTCTTACTGTCTCCATTGAACAGCAGTCTGCACTTGAGCACCACTGAGGTCTCCATTGAGCAGTTGTGGAGCCTACATTGATCTATCATGCAGTCTGCATTGAGCAGCTGTGAGGTTTGCATAGAGCAGTCGTGCCATCTGCACTGAGCAGCCATGCAGTCTGTATTGAGTAGTAGCACAGTCTGCATAGAGCAGCCGCGCAGGCGAGCGGCTGCTAGTTGGCCTTCAACAATTGAAACGTCAGACTCTCTCGAGCCAAATTTGGACCCGAGACCCAGCATCAGGCTCTGGCGTCACGTAATGCTTGGGGGCCCCCAGGGCTGAGAGCGAAGGGGCCACACTGGGATGGCAGGCAGCCCCACTCCCCTGGCTTTACCGATGGTCGCCAGGCCTGCGTTTGGGCTGGCACTGCCAGTGGAAAGGGCATGCATGCCCCTCGCCCCATCTTGAGAAGTATGTCACAACCACAACCCTGTCCAGCTCCCACTTCATACCATGCTCTCTGGAGCAGCATTTGGGGGCTGGGCACGGTCCCAGCGCCCTCCCTCATTATCACCGTTTTCCGTCTTTCCCATGGTGATTTTTTTTATACAACGACAGATGGGAATTCATAAATGTCCGCCGGGCGAAAACCGAAATCTTTTATATGTTCTGGGGAATCTGTTTGTGGTTAAAAGCATCATCTCCGCAGCACCAGTTTTATTGCTCCTGTGTGAAGTAAAACAGACCATGGTGGGCCTGCAGCATTCCCTTGGCCGCAAGACAGGCGCAGGACCCCAGCCGTGGCGCTCGATGGCCCTTCTGTGTGCTGGCGTTCATTCCAGCTCATCTGTGATTTGAACTGATCTTACTGCTGGGAATTGCTAGAGGTTAGAGGCGGGACTGCTGTTGTGGCTCCTTGCACACGCCCACTCTAATTGTTACAATTAGCCGCTGTGTTACACTGTAGGCGCAGTGTCAGGAGTTTGCTGGGGGGGTAATGTAGACACATCCCAAATGCAGGGCAGTCTGGATTTCCACAACGCGGCCTTACAAATAACCAGCTATTTTATTGTTAGCATCCCAGGCTTTGCTGTGCAACGCAGATTTAGCAAAAGTATAGGAACTAGTAGCTGTTCGGTATTCATTAACAGCTGTGCAGTCTGCATTAACCAGTCATACAGTCTGCCTCGTGTGGTCATGCACTCTACACTAAGCATTCATGCAGTCTGCCTTCTGTGTTCATGCAGTCTGCACTGATTAGCCATATAGTCTGCCTCATGTGGTCATGCCATCTGCATTGAGGTGTTGTGCAGTCTGTACTAAGCAGTTGTGCAGTCTGCATGAAGCATTAATGCACTCTGTCTCGTGTGGTTCTGCTGTCTGCCTCATGATCATGCAGTCTGCACTAAGCAGCCATGCAGTCTGCCTTGTGTGGTCATGCAGATTGCACTAAGCAGTTGTATAGTCTGCACTAAGCATTCCTGCACTCTGCCTCATATGGTTCTGCAGTTTGCCTCATGGTCATACAACTTGCACTAAGCAGCCATACATTCTGCACTATGTATTCATGCAGTCTGCCTTGAGGTCTCATGCTGTCTGCACTAAGTTTCTGCACAGTCTGCATCATGTGGTCATGCAGTCTGCATTGAGCAGCCATGCAATCTGTTTTGTGTTGTCATGCGGTCTGCACTAAGCAATCGTGCAGTCTGCCTCGTGTGGTCACGCAGTCTGCATTGAGCAGCCATGTGGCCTGCACTAAGCGGTTGTGCAGTCTGCCTTGTGTCATCATATGGTCTGCATCGCACAGTCATGCAGTTTGCACTAAGCAGCTGTGCAGTCTCCCTTGTGTGGTTATGCGGTCTGCACTAAGCAGCCATACCGTCTTCATTAAACAGTCATGCAGTCAGAATTGTGCAACCATGCAGTCTCCGGTGAGTCCTTTTTGCGGTGTCTTGAGCCTCCTCACCAGTTTAACAAGGTAGTCATGCTTCGCCAAAGCTGCTCGAGCATCCTGACAGCCAGACCGCATCTCCATTTAGCTGGCAGCGAGGGGTTTTGGTTAAAATGAAAAGGGTCTGAGGTGGTATCCTGTGTCGCGGAGCCAAAGCATCTACGCAAGTGACCGCAATCGGCATGCATCAGCACTTTGCGCTGTAACCCCAGGAAAGGAGGAGTGAGCACACATGCAGACCGTTAGCGGAGCGATAAGTGCTCAATTTAGCCCCCAGGAGCAGCTGCTCCCCCCCCCCCCCCCCAAGTCACTTTCTCTGCAGTGGTCATTCATTATGTGCAGTGGCTGAGAGACACACCGCCACACGCTTGGTCCTTAAAGCTATTAGCTGTCGCTGGAGCGTCTTTGGACGCCGACGCAGCCTGGAGGATTTCCTGCGGAATATCAATGCGAGTGACACGGAATCAATCAGGCCCCAGTGGAGCAGGACTTCATTAGCTAATCCACCTCAACAAGCCCCGCGCGCCCATTAGGAGATTGACTCTGACGGACAACGCAGGAGTGAGCGAGCGAGCTCCATGTCTGTGTGTATATATAAAGAGTGGGGGGAGGGGTGGTCCTATTACCTCTGTCCTCTGCCCCCTTGTGGGTCACCTGCAGTCCTGTCAGTCTTCAGCACTGGCTCCCCATTGGACGGTTCCGCTGTTAGTCAGGGTGGTGTCGACATTTTATCGTGGCTTTCTGGTAAATTGGAAGCAAGTTAATGTGTTGCTTTCCAAATTTTTCCTTTTTTATTATACAGTGTAACATCCTGTTGGTTTAATGGCCGGACACTTGCCTGGTCAGCAAATAGCTGCTGCAGACCTAATAAAAACCTACTCACTTTTCCGTTTATCATTTTCCCAGTCACTCTTGCCACAACACTTGATTTTGGCTGAGATGGATGTAGTAAGTAAGGATGTGACCCAAGACTCAGTGTTACAACAAGATTGATCTGTTTGAGTTTGGTAACACGGGAGATAAAGGGCCTTCAAGGGGATGCATTACGGGATTTGATCTCACCCGTGAGGGCTGTGAATCTCTGGGAACCTTTTGGGGAAATCAACAGTCTGCCTCGTGTGGTCGTGCAGTCTGGCTCATGCAGTCATGCAATCTGCCTCGTGGAGTCGTGCAATCTGCCTTGTGTGGTTGTGCAGTCTGCCTCATGCAGGCGTGCAATCTGCCTTGTGTGATTATGCAATCTGCCTCATGCAGGCGTGCAATCTGCCTTGTGTGGTTGTGCAGTCTGACTCATGCAGTCGTGCAATCTGCCTTGTGTCGTTGTGCAATCTGCCTCATGTGGTCATGCAATCTGCCTTGTGTGGTTGTGCAGTCTGCCTCATGCAGTCGTGCAAATTGCCTTGTGTGGTCGTGCAGTCTGCCTCATGCAGTCGTGCAAATTGCCTTGTGTGATCATGCAATCTGCCTTGTGTGGTCATGCAATCTGCCTCAAGTGGTCGTGCAGTCTACCTTGTTTCGTTGTGTAGACTGCCTCGTGTGGTCATGCCTCTGTTACAGTCGGCCATGACACATTATCCTGGATATAGGGGTGAGGAAGAAGCATGCGCACACACACATATATATATAAACATGCTGGAATTAAATTTACTAACCAACATGGGGAAAGTGGGACGCCAGGCTGGGGCTGGGCAGGACCAGGAGCTGGTACTCAGCCACCCGTGAGCCGCAGATGGATGAAGCAACCAGAACCAGCTGGGCTCCAGTTTGTTTACCTGGAACAAATGTTCCTAATAATCCTTTAGGTGAGTGTATAACTTCAAGCAGTCTTTCAATAGGACGTGGCCAAACCACCTTTGCAAGTTTAATGGTGGAAAAACAGTCCCTGCGCCAGTCTCATAATTAGCCCTGGGTGTTT
>JAABNY020000034.1:7908249-7924949 GCA_015164015.2 Brevimyrus niger
TGCGGTGAGGGACACAATTGGACAGATGAATAATGGTAAGGGACACTGTGGTGAGGGACACACTTGAACAGATGAGTCATAGTCAGGGACACTGTGGTGAGGAATACATTTGGACAGGTGAGTCATGGTCAGGGACACTGTGGTGAGGGACACACTTGGACAGGTGAGTCATGGTCAGAAACACTGTGGTGAGGGACACACTTGGACAGATGAGTCATGGTCAGGGACACTGTGGTGAGGAATACATTTGGACACATGAGTCATGGTCAGGGACATGGTGGTGAGGGACACACTTGGACAGATGAGTCATAGTCAGGGCCAATGTGGAAAAACAGGGATGCTGGAGGTAGGATCATTCTCATTGATTGAGGCATCCAACAGCTAATCAGACATTTCTGCTGGCTGACTTTTATGTTAATGAGCAGGTCTTACATTCTCTTGTTGGAGCAAAAAGGCAGCACAAATCAATTTTTTTACTTCACCCCCCATCCACCACCCCTTTCAGTGTCACCATTTTGCCAGGACTGCCAGTGTAAACATTTTCTTTCTCTAGAAACAATTAATCTTTGTCACATGCAAAACGAAGTGAGACGCTCAGACAAAAAGCCTCCCACTGTGATCTGCGAGGCCTCTTCAGAACCATCCGGAAACACATTCATGACCTCGGAAAAGAATGGGCTTTACGGCGTCCTGGGTCTGAGCTAATTAAACAGTATTTGTGTTGGCATTTGAGCAACACCAATATTGAACCAGGGTTCTGCAAAGGTTTGGAGCTCTCAGGCAATGGTCCGATTCGGAGGACGGAGAAAGTGCCAGGGCGCTCTCTGGACTTCCTACTTTAACTCTGGAGGTCCATCTCGAGCCCTTGCGTGACCAATGACATACATCAATGATTGCTTTTTCAAAGGTCAAAGTCTAAGAAGCATGTTAATGAGACGGACTGATGTCCAGCCCAGTTTTTATTCAGATTCTGAGCATTGCAAACGGCAAAGATCCCGTACGTGCTTTACAGTGCCTCCTGTACGTCTCCTTTACATCTTGTAATTCAAAATGCATTTCCGTCTTACAAATTAAATTTTACGACTGATTTATATTTGCCTTAAAATGCATGACGGTTTATACATTATGGGACGTTTCAAACTAATTGCTTCTCCCAAAAGGAAAATGCGCAATCGCATTGACATTAACAACACTGACAGGTCACAGAAAATAAAGTGAGTATTGGAGGGGGCTCAGGAAAAGCCCAGGAGGAGACTGAAGGGAGAGGGGGGGGTCACAGGAGGGGCTGTGTCTGGTTCTGATATTGTATAATGTACAGTGCTGTCAAGGATCCTAAAAGCGTGTAGCAAGATGTAAAGAACCTTCACTTTGCTGTTCATCACATGGAAACAGAGACGCGCTCCATTCGTCTTTCATATCCTTATCTGGCACACAGACCAACGCTGGAAACGGCGCTACCAACAGAGCCATCACAACACCCAAGAGATATATTTATACGTTGAATACTTAATATTTCATTTTATCTGCGGTTGATGTGTTTCTTATTTTGCCTGACGCTGCCTGACGGTCAAAAAGTTGGAATTTACTGATCTGAGATGGGTTCTCTAGAGATGACAGCTGTGACACTGTAAACATTGCTTTATGATAGCACTTTGACTTGGGAACACCCTGCAGTCTCGAAGGCGTAGTAAAAGGCAACCAGCAGGGAGCCATTTCTGCACTAATTGCCACGAGGACCTCGACGGTTAGCTTGTGTCATAACAATCGTGCCTCTAAATCTCTCCTCCTTCCCCAATTGGACGACGTGGCATGTGCCTGTCAGCTGGGCTTCTCTGGTCATGTGGGGGCCTTCTTGGGACATTTCAGCAGAAAATAAAACCAAGTAAGGGAATGAGCCACATGTTGACCAGACTGGATGCACCCTGTCCTTCTGTCTGGGAGCCAGAGCTGGACTGACCATGTTGCATACTGGGTTATAACAGGGGAACCTCCCTCCCATTTGGTAAAATGTTGTGTAGAGAGTTGGGTATTTCAGGTCCAGAGAGTAAAAGTCCAGACCGGGATTTTGTTCCAACCAACCAGTTGAGTACTCTGGGACTGTTTATGCTGAACTGGCTGGTTGAAACAAAATTCTGATCTGGACTTTTACTCTCTGGACCTGAATTACCCACCTCTGGTGGTGTATCAATCAGTCAAGGGTTATCATGGGGAATCGCGAAGTCCAGGGCCGAATTTTAATTCCAGGCCCAGCTAGCCAGACTTGGTGTTAGAACATTGTGCTTGGGATCAGAAGGTTGCTGGTTCAAATCCCAGGGTTGGCTGAGTGATTTCACTGTAGGGCTAGTGAGCAAGGCCATTATTGCTCCAAGGACTGTCTGACCCAGCCTTCAAAACTGCATATTGCTTCAGATAAAAGCACCTGCTGAATAAAGAAAATATACTATATGTTTCATATATATACTATATGCCCTGGTGTGACCTTAACGCCGACAACGAACACTAATGAATGATGACGCAGAAAACCCAGCCTCATAACCTTTGGCTTCTGGGCGATATCGGACATCAGTAATCATTCTCGTTGGCCAGCCTGACCAGAGTGGCTAATCTGTTCCATTGTGAGAGGTGAGAGATTCAAAGTGGAGCTACGGGTTTAAAACCTCACACAAACATCAACGGAGTGACTCCATTACCGTGGCTATTAAAGAAGCCAAACTGACTTTAAGCTATCATAATACATAAAGTATCCATCACGTCGTGTGCATAAACGCTGCCGCGATGCGGTCCGCTCTTGTAGGAATCAACAAATCGCTTCCACATCTCCCCGCTGGAGTCGTGCCAAGCCGATCGCACAGCCGTTCACATCCCGCAGCGCCGGGCTACACTTGACACCACAGAAGGCTGCGTGTCGACATCGCACATTCCGACATGCACCTGCAGAGGAACAGAGGGCTTTTGGAAACATGTTCAGAAGGTTTTTGTTTCAGATCATTTTGCTCCCGACTAAAGAAAGGGAAGAAAAGTCGCAGCTGAAGAACTTTTTTTTTTTGTAGATGAGTACTTGGCACGACAGTCGATGGCTTCAGTAGTGTATGCAAAGACTCTGTGAATGAAATTTAGCTACGCTCATTAGCTTACATGTATAGAACGGCCAGAGGAGGCTTTGGAGAGGAGAGGAGTTTCTTGGAGACATGGACCATGAAGCTGACTGCAGCTCAGTGATTGTCCTACCATTCCAAGTGAGTCAAGCTCCCCCCCCTAGCTTTCTTTTTCTTTTTCTTTTTTATTGTCACATCATGTTACTGGTACCTTGGTACAGTACATATGAGTGAAATTCTTGTGTGCTAGCTTCTCAAGCAGTAGTGATGTGCAAAATATATGAGAGAGCTTGCGGCGAGGCCGCCATGCACGGCGCCAATGGCTAACTGGAAGCTTGAAAAAATCCTGACCCCCCCCCGATTTTCACGTTTCTTAAGAACATGTTTTTAATTGCTAAAAACTTCACTTCAGAATGATGTTGAAATTGCAAATACAGTAAACCTATGGTCTATTTGCTGTGCGATGTTTAATTCCTTATAGTACATGGGAACGATTAGTCATCATCTGTGTTCGTGAAATAGCAATGAACCGTCACAAGTACACTAACTGTCACAAGTAAGTAGACTCCTAATCATGAGCGCCGGAAGCGTTTTAACGACTCATGGGATTTCGCAACGATGAGGAATACAGGTCTGAAATGTAAATATTTCTGTATTTCACATACAAAAGGAATTACATTTCTGTGACACTGTGTATAGCTACACCACTGTCTACACCTATGGCAGTGCACAACATCTGTACTCAAGAGTTAGGTATTTATCTGTTTTGCTGGAAGCAAGCTGGGTATTGACAGCTCCTTCCTACAAGCAGAGAACGCAATCTACTCCCCTAGGAGGTCATTTTGGAACTAGAGGCGCACACACACATGCAACAAGTGGAACAGAAATGGGGGAGGAGCCCTCCAAACTAAACTAAATAAACAAACACAATTACCGAGAACATTTCTTCTACTCGAATATTAAACACATGTTAAAGCACACCACCGGAGCCCATTTTTCATGTTTACTCGTATGCTACTATAGCAACGGGTATTAAAACGGAGGAGCGGTTCTGAGACAAGGGATCCATCCCAGCACTAGGTTGCTGGTTTGAATCTTGGGAATTCTATTAGTTTTTTGATTTATTGAATTCACTATTTTTTTAACAAGCAGTGTTGACCACCTTGCATATCACTACAGGTTACGGTTGGACATACCTTGCATGTGACAAATAATACCCTTATTCCCAGAATCCTTGTTGCTCTGTGCTCGCGCATAAATTTGCAGCTCATAAAACATGCACAGAATTCTAACACTGCCTCCAGGCTATACATTTACGTAAATGTCTGTAAATCCGTCAGCGTTGATACGATTAAAAATGCGATCAAATGATCGAGTGCAGACTGGCGTAGAAAAACACAAACATCAGAAGTTGGCGCGGATGGTAAAAGAAAAAGCTAACTGAGAAACTAAATCAGTCCTGATAAATGAAAGTGCTGACTCGTGTCTCACTTTTTGATTTAAAAAGACGGCAGCCGACCTGAGTGCGATGATTCTGGTTTGTGTTGCGGCCATAATTTCACAATAATTATAGCGGTAAAAAAATAAACGTGCGGCACAAGCAGCAATTAAGTCTGAGACTCTGGTTCATTAGGTCACGTCCTTTCACCAGAACTGATCGAATACTAAAAATCATAAATTACAAATGGCTTACAAATTGCGCAAAAAGGCCCGTTCAAGGGCGCCTGCTTGGTCTCACACGGGCGCCACGAGGCCAAACCCTCATTGGAGGCAAAGGCTGGGTGGCTAATTTTCCAAGGAGCGACTGTGAAGTTTCACTCATCGCCGGCGAAAACCACACAGCAGCGACATTAAAGCGCTGAAAGTAAAAGTGGACCCAGATTGGGGAGGGACTTTAGGCCACACAGAAACTACCCAACCTCCTGCGCAATAAGCACTAGAACAGGCAAAAGTCATGGCTACGGGAGAACAAAATCCAGCTGCACTGTGCCTCTGACATATAATTAAAGTTTATAGTATGTTATATAGATGTAGAGTGTAGAGACAGCTTGGGGGCTCTTTGAAGATTATGATCTGGGACCTGATCTCACAATCTTCCCAACACCATCCAGCCTCTATAGTCACGGGCGTAGATAGATATTTTGGGCCCTCTGACATAATGTCACCTCAGCCCCCCCCCCCCCCCATGGTAGAATTTGGGGCCCCTAGAATCTGCCAGGGTATCCATGCCCCTCCGATGTGCCTGCTCATAGCCGTACTCAGCCACAACAGCTTAGCCGCTCTACCGTCTGTAAACGCGTGAGGTCCGATTCTGCAGAGGTGAATATGCGGGTCGAGCCATTTCTGGGCTTGAACTCACCGGATCGTCAGGCTTGGGTCCCCCTAGAAGCTCGGTGGTTGACTCCTCAGGGAGGGGGTCCCGGCGAATCAGTGTAAACTCCCTCAGGAACACCTTCCGATCACTGGTGTCTGCCCCCACCTGGGACAGAACAGCACAAATCACAAAGCAAGAAATTTAACTAGGAAAACACACATTCACACACACAAACATAAAAGCCACACGCCAATGTTACGGTGAAATAAATTGATATTGCATAATTAACTGTGAGAAATATAATGTTCGCACATAATTAATTCATCCGTCCATCCATTAACACCTTTTCAATAATCTCTTCTCATAACAGGATCACAGTATTGCTTGCATGACAAAACAATAGGGTATGAATCGGGGAACTTCCTGAGTGGGTCACTGACTCCTTTGTACAGCTGCATCAGTGGCATCAAAACGCTATCTTATTATTTTATACTGTACTATTTTTTTCATGTAAATGAATGATTTAACTGGTTTATCAAAAATGTTCAATTGTTCTACAAATCTCAGCATTCACTAAAAAAAAAGAAAACACCCACAGGAAATTCAGCTGACTGATTTTCCTGTATTTGTGATCGGGCCCTCAGTTAAGCAATTCTCATTCTTTTGCTGTTATGAGGCATACAGCATTAGAGACTGGCCCAGAGACTGCAGGTAAGTGTCACCAAGTAAGCAGGGATGCGCAAATTACAGAGCCTGCACCTTTCGCCATTTCCTGCGGGTCATAAAAACTCCACCGAGAGTGAGGTTGACCGTCAGCCACAGAGGGCCGGAGTCGGGATGGCTCAGGGGCAAAAAACAGGTCCCTCCCTGCTAGGCAACGCTTGCAAAACACACACTGCCCAACTGTGGGAACGGCCATTCAGCCAGCGCTAAATGTGACAAGTGAAATCTGCCATAATTCCCCGGGCCGAGCGGCGCTGACGGCAATCAATGCACGCGCGCTGTTCATCAGCCACATCTGAATAAACAGATCGCCATTCTGATAAACTCCCAAGGGGCACGTAAAAGGCCTGCAGGATGGGGTGGACAATGGCCTAGAGCACATGCTGGGTAAAAAAAAAGAAGCACAACCCTATGCACTGTAACTCCAGAATCTTCTGCTGCCTCATTAGTCAGGGCTGTGTCCCCTCTCCCGAGACACACTCAGCTCCCTTACGCCCTGGCTTAGCTCTGATTAGCTTAAGTCGATGCCAGTGAATAAGCCACCAGACAGCCCCACCGAAAACACCTCATAATATGGCAACATCGCCGTGGAGACATTGCACCAACCAAGCCCATCAAATCTGACATGCGAGCTGGAGAGCTACTGGGCACACGGGTGGGACAGCATCAACACCAACCCCCGAAAAAAGCCCCAAAAACCGGACAGGCATTTCTCATTAATGCTGGCGTGAGTAACGACGTGGGCGTTAGCCTGAATATAACAGGCCTCCTCTGTCCAGCCATTCCACAGTTACGCTTTTTCCACTCGCAGATTAATTCCAGTCCTAATCCAGCTCCGTTTCAGCCTATTTGAAACTTAATTCCAGAGCCACAACAGCACATAAAAATGAAATAACAGATCGAATTAAGCAGCCCCCGTTCCAGTATGGAACCACAGCCAATTCTTGCCCACTTACAGCCACCACCTCACATCAAGCGAGTCACTTTCAGCTTTCGCATGTCAACCGAGAGCTCAGACTGGCTGCAATCAAAGATTTATATTTCCCCCCCCCCACCCCCAAAGTGACCTATAGGTCTGAGCAAATAATAAGAGCATTTATATAACGAACAGATAGCATCAACACAAATACATCATTGGCAAGAACTAATGTCCAGAAGATTTGCGAAGTTGTGAGAAGCAAAATTATTACTCAGAAATAAAATTATTACTCAGAAATGCTCAGAGATAGATTACCAGGATTGGGTTTGCTGGTGATGCTACTGGAGTTATTGTCCTTGAGGGGCACTGGGGGGTGGGGGTGGGGGACTGGAGCTGAAGTCTCGCCACCAGCTACCCCCCTGGTGAGTCTGCGGGGAGGGGGGCAGAATGTGGGCAGTATTTGGCAACGCAGGGGTCATGAAAGGTGCCTTAGGGGTGAGTTTCACACCAGATCGACATGCGAGACTGTGGCCAAACTACAAGCCTCACAAAAGACTAAGGAGCAGAATGTTTGTCAACTAAACACTAAAACATCAAAATTCAAGTTTAAAATGCGCAGAACACTTGGTTCTTTTCAGAAAGTCTAGTTTAACTTCCATTATCATAATTTTAAGCTCTAGAACTGGTGTAGTATTTCACTTTAAGGATTATTCAAACATATTAGATTAAACCAGATGCCAACCATGCCTTAGAGATGTACTGAGCACAAAATAAATGAACAGTGTGGACTCTTGGATTATCGAATGTTATGTATTATCATACAGTGAATTTATGTTATTCAGTGGCGCCTGTTTGAACAGAGGTGAATGAGGCTTTTGCCGGGGATTGGGTCCGCATGATCGAAGGGCCCCATCGTGGAACGTTCTCGTCTTCTATGTGATACCACAGCCGCACCACGGCATGCCGTTTCTTAGCAAGGTGTTCTCGAACACCAGTCCACATTAATCGCTCTGAATTCGACACAACTCCGGCCTTGCAATTAGCACTGATCCCACACGCCTTGCCGTCAGCCTCCGAACCCATCTACTCAGCTGAATACACTGCGAAAGATCTTGAACCCATGTGAAGAGGAAAAACACTGCGGTTATAGGCGTGATGAAAGCTTAAAAACTGACCGTAGCGCAAAGCAGAATGTTTGCTCTGGAGGCGCTGGGATTGTTTAGTGTTTTTTTTCTAGCTGCCTGGCACACATAAGCGCACCATGGAGCATTTCCCAGCATTCCAACGTCGGACACACTCGATGCTCATTTCGTATGCGACGGCTCACCGTCAATGAACAACATGATTGCAATCTTCACACCTTTAGTGGATTTTACCATGCTTTGCATCTGCGCTATCTCTAAACTCCAAGCACCATTAATGGGTCATCCCTGTGAAACCAGGCCGAACCAAGACTCTGGTCAATCCTCTGAGCTAATTTAATGTTCTTTCCATCTCTTATGGGGAAACTGTAATTTATTTCCCCTTCCAAGTTGTGTTTAATAGAAACAGCACGGCTGGGGGTCTTTATTCTGCAAATGGTCTTAAGATGTTAGCACCGTCCTCCAGCATATGCGTTCAGCCTACAGGGCCACAGCTTATTGCCCAAGTATGAGCAAATAGTTGCCCCATCCGTACACAATCACCCGCCCCCATAATCAGGCTCAAACTTGTAGTGGGGTATTCCAGGAGCCTCATCAAACGATGAGGTCTCTGACCTCAGAAACATCTGGGATGCTTATAGGGGCTGTTGACCCTCATCACTGGGAATTATAAAGTAAGGGTTGATGGGTAATGCAACCTCGAAGATCCACCATGAAAGCTGTCAGGCCTTCACTCAAAGCCACCCCACAATGCACCGAGCCACGCTGCTCTGTGCACCGCATGCCGTGAGCATGTGCGAGTGATATGGAATGAAACATGTGCCAATCCCCTGCAAAAGACTCAAGTTTCAAAGCACTGCTAGTACTGTACCGTGCTGGTACTGTGGGCCAAACCCAAGACCAGCCCCCCCACCCCACGGTGCAGGAGGCAGGGGGTTGGACGGGCGCTCGCATTCGGCTCAGAGCGCCGAGTAAACAGACTATGGACCTTGGCCTTAAGCGCACTGCTCTTGTTTAACCGAAGTGCAGTTTTTCTCCACGTAGCTGCTTTTCAGCTGAACTGTTCAGTGTTACTGCAAAGGAAGGAACACTAATGATCTCCTCTGTCTTCTCTTTTTCTATTCTGTCGCCCTGCAGTTTGCCGGCTGACATGCCACAAGAAATGCGAGATGAAGGTAGGTGCCCTACAGGCCGACCCGCCGCCCGCAATCGCCGACGCCGTCAACGATTACGCTTCTGCATGGAAGCGGGCGGCCCATTGGCCGTCTCAGGCCATTCCTGCTCCTGTCACGTGACACTGGAAGATCGATTGTGGATGCAGGATAGTCGTGGAGGGTCATAGAGTCACAGGATGTCCTCCCTGCCAATCAGAACGCATCGGAATGGAAGGCGGGTTGCATGTGGCACGCACGCTCTGCGGAATGGACATTAGCGACGTGGGAGCAACAAAACAGGCCCTGGCTGTCTTAGTGCTTGTTTAACTTGGCAGGACGTGTAAGGGGGGGCTCAGGCCCTCCTAAAAATAAACTCGGCCTGTGCCTGCGGCAGGGCTGTTACATGACAGATTTGTTTTTGAAGGACTCGTGAAAAAGAGATTGAAAAAAAAATGGCGCACAGAGGGGGCGGGAGGGGGGGAATGAGGGCGGAATGGAGTGGGGGGGCTTTTTATGGAATGGCTGCAGCAAGAGAGGCCCCCAGAGTCCAACGCTCTCCCTCATCTGGCAGCCATTACCAAATTGGTGGTGGTTTGACTGGCCCACTGTGGACTGCCAGGGCTACCTTCCACCCTGCCCCCCACCAGGCAGCACCCACAGGAAATTCCAAGGCCGAGGGCCCCGAGGTGGCTCCGCCAAGGGGGACTGATGGACCCCTGTAGGCCCGAGCTGTTAGCTAGGCAGTCGCAGCCTGCGGGCCTTGCTCTGTGTATCTGAACTGCCACCGGTGTGTGATTCGGACCGGCACGGATGCTGCTTGGGTTAAAAAAATGGCAGAGAAGGCATTGCCTGAATGAAAACAAAACAAAACGTGAGGCGGAAATGAGTGTAAAGTGGCCAGAAACGTGGCCCCCGTGTCACCTTGCCTGCCTTAAACAGAAAAACATTTGCAGGAAACATTCAACTGAATAACTGGAAGTTTATGAAAACAGACATGGAATGGAAACAATTTTAACACTTGTGTTCTGTTCAGAAACGTCAGTTAAGCTCCCTGCTTTTACGGAAAAGAGGGCCTACGTTTAGGAATCACATATTGCTTGATGCAGCATGTGTCTCAGATAATTTCTTATAATGCTGTCTGTCTCTGTCTCTGTTCTGGGTCTTGGCTGCTTCACCTGATGTCTGGATTCTTCTGTAAAGCTTGAGTGTGTCCAGTGTGCATCTTCCCTTAGTAACGACGCTGGATCTGTGGGGTTAAACGTTTTCGCGAAGATCGTGCAAAGGAGCCGTAGTGTAATCTCCGCAGCTCGCCGTTTCCCCGTCCGGCCTGGCGGCGAGAAGGGGAAGCCGGTGCCACCTGAAGACAGATATGAGGTCATCCGGCCTCGCCGCACTCCGCGTTACCGCGCCAAAGAAAAGTCACAATCGCAGGAGTGGCCAGGCCCGTCGGATCGAGTTACCCCCGGAGGTACCGTCGGCCCAGAAAGAGGACGCGGATGGGTGCTGGAAAAACACAAATAAAGATCTGGGTCTCTGCTGTCTCGTGGGGGGTGCTGGGGTTGCGGTCCTCCCGTTAGCGCAGTCCAAGTGGTGGGGGGAGGCTAAAAATCTCTTCAGCGGCGCTGTAGGCAAACCGACGGCCAGCCAAAAACATCCACCATGCTGGGTATCAAGGCAGATGCTGCTGGAACGAGCAAATCCAGGCTAACTGCTAGCTCTTAGCCTGCTAGCTTATAATACAGTTCTACACCTTATGGTACCCAGTGTATTAGGGGAGACCGGAGCCAGTTGCTGAATGGAATCAGTCACTGAACAGACTTTTAACACATTTCAGCAACACATCCCAGCTATATGTGCCACTGTTTCTGCTAGCTTAGGCTGCTAGCGACAACGCCGATGGTTAGGAAAGATGTCACGCTAAAGTACACAGATTAATGAGTGAATAAATACCAGATATGATTCAGGAATTGTCCCTAGGCTTCCTTACACCACATTTTGCAGACAGTTTTTGGCAGATTGTGTCCAGGTACCTATTTCAGGGAGAAAGTCCTCCAGGTAACTGTTATGCGGGCAATCGAGGTTAAAAGGTACAGAGGTAAGCTGGGCAGCTGAGACGGGCTCTTGGCAGCCAAATGAGACATATGTAGAGCAGCGGGTATTTTCGCTGGGGCTGCCCCACCCCTCGTCCCCCCAGCATATATACGGGACAATGTGGAGCGCTTTAGAGCACAGCGTGCTGACCCGAACATTGAAATGGGGGCTTTGGGACTGCCACAGCAGGACAATTAATGCGGATGAAAACACCCAGCCGTGATTCCCGTTTCCACGGATACGCTGCTTCGCGTAACAATGAAGTTAACGGAAGGTTTACGTAAGTTCAGAGCAGTATTTTATCACATGACATACACCTGCAAAAGGATACACAGTCACTAAGACAAGTCTAAGACTTTTGCTTTCTACACACAATGTCCACAAATGTTACTTAAATGATTTTATTATCTTGGGTTCTGGGTTCGATTTGCACTCTGTGGAGTTTGGACATTCCCCTGTGTTTGCGTTGATCTCCTCATCAGTACTGTGTACTGATTAAGCTGAAATGGGTAAAGTTGGCATCTATCTGAAAAATACTGTTACCTCCTGTTATCTGTATAATTAAAAATTAACTGAGCACAGTTTCGACATGCCGTAATAAACACTGATTTAGGCAAAGGCTCAAGCGCGGGTCCTGCGGAATCACAGCGGCTACTGCAGGACTCCTGAGCTTGAAGCTCTGGGTTTTTGCACAGTGGAATGGTTAGCTTGTGGGCCGGGCGGTTTGTTGTCTGCGTAGAGAAACCGCGGCACATTAGAGAGAGGCTGATGAGGGAAACGGCAGCCTGGGAGGCAGTGCTCAGGCCATTGTTGTCCCGTTCCCAGGCCGAAACCAAGATCCTCGAGGCGTCAGCGGCTGGCCCTCTTTAAAGCTCTGAAGGTATGACAATGCTGGGTCCGTCTTCAGGCCCTGGGAAGCTCTAACGTCAACCAGCTAGGCTCCGCACATCCGCAAGCCCCGGGACTGATGGGATGGGGTGGGGAGTGGTGAGTCACGCGCGGTTAGGAGGGGCCCCTTCCTGTCCCCCGACGTGGTTTGAGTGTCCACCCAAACACAGATGTGTAGGAGCACTGCGACGGAACGCCGCTGTTTGGGGAAACGGCTGTAAACAAAGCATTAGCGGGAATGGGCGTGGTCATTGATGTGGCTTCCTGTTCCTTCAAAACAAAGGGACAACAATGACACAGGACATCTGTGTGCGAACCCCAGTGTCAAGCCCAATCGGCAGCAAAAGCTCTCCCTTCTGCATGACATGGTCACCATGGACATATCAACGAGGTCCCAAGAAGTTTGCTTTGGTAACGCTGCCCGTAGCCATTATCCAGAATCACATTGTGTCATTAGTAATAGCTGCACTCATTATTATCATCGTAGTTTAGACTGAATATTCTTTTTACACCATCGACCTGATGGCAGGTGCTGCTAAACATCAGCATACCGTTAGCATCCTCCTGTTTGTAGAACCTCAGCGACGCCCCCTACAGGCTCCCCTTGGAAATGAGGTCCGTGGGAACTGTGGCCCTTTCCACTGCTCACTAAGTAAGGATATTCCTCGGAATCTCGACAGCTGCCTTGGATGCTGCTGTTAGCATGCAGGTCCACTGCCCTCAAACCCTCCACATTTACATGTATCCATTCATTAACATGGAGACTTCCAAGAATCCTGTCGCCAGACCATGGAGGTCGTCTGTAAGCCTGACCCTGGCCTCTGTGTCCTATACTGTGGAGATTGTCACCTATGTATGCGGCTGTTGCGCTGTTAGTAAAGAGGCTCTCCAGGTACAGATCCAGAGGCACGGGAAAGTACTGGATACTTCATCCCACATTTAAACTAGAATAAAAGAGAGATTTTTCATTCTTACCTTATTTCCAAGTTCTTTCAGACAAAGGATGTGCCCCCCATCATTGAACTTAAATGACCCCCCCCCCCCCCCCCACTGACAAATGTCCTCTTTGTCGCTGCAACGCTTTACGGTTTTCGGTACTGCATGGGGCGTGTTCACACGGAGTCCCGGGTGGCAGGAGAGCCTCAGTGAGGTGTGGGTCTGAATGAGCACAGAGCCTTGTGTTCGCTGTGTTCCCTGCTCCACCCACCCGGGCTGCACTGGAGGGGGGGGGGAGTGGCGCTTTCTCGATAAGCACTGGCGGGCGGTGAGGGCAGCCCCGTCGCACTCGGACACTTTGGGACCCAGGACGAGATCGGCTGCAGCTCCCAACTCCAGGCATTCGGCTCTGCAGGCTCAGGCGAGGTGGGCTCTCGTCTCACATGTCGGCCATTTATCCGTCATGAGCAGGAAGGCAAGAGGTAGTGAGTTGCCACGGTTACCGGGCCACTTGTCCTTAGTGTGGTACCTGGCTAGTCGGCTGGTAATGCGATTCCTGTTGCCGGGATGCTGTAATAGCGGCAGGTCGTGTTTGGACCTGCAGTCAAGACTGAGGGTTAAATATGGCGAGAGTCATACCGGGTCCCCTTGGGGAGTCGCTCCTGCCCGCTGATCGATGCTCACGTTGCAGGAAGGTATCTGAGACCCGGTGTGAGCCGCTTTTTTGGATCACGGGCTGTAATTTAATCTTGCGGTGGTTTCCCGGGGGTGGGTGGTGGATCTCATCTTTCTCTTGTTTACTTCACGTCGATGAGCGGAGCACGCCAGTGTGGAGGTCTTGCTGGCTATGCCCCTCCATTATTGCAGCCGCTGGCATCTCCAGGTCATGTTCACAGCACCAAGTTGGCCTCTGAGTTATTTCAGTCTCGGGCTGAGTTCAGAAAGTTACACCAATTGGATGGTACAGTCTGGTGTGACTGTCTGCTAGAGTGTGGCCTGGTTACTGGAGTAGGCGTAGTAAGGGGAGAGTGCTCTCGGGATTTTGGACTTCTGTACAAAGACAGCTGGCATTTTGGCATTGTCTAATGTGTTTTCGACTTGGTTTCCGTTCTTGAGCTGCATGCAGTGGCACCATTTGATCATGGTCTATTGTTATTCTTTTTGTGTCAACAGCCTAACAAAGTGGGCCGACCATTTGCACACTAAAACAATGTTCGCTCACAGGCACACTCGTATCAGGGAGTGCACGCAGACATTAATAGCTCTCTTTTTGACAGATGACTGCCAAGGACCGTATCTGTAACATCACAGCCATGAGAAGCTCCTCTTCAGGGAAGGACGCGCAGCTCTCTAATAATGTAATGAAGCTTTTCTGCAACATCTTGATTCAATTTGCCCAAGTCGAGTTCATGTGTCTCTTTGTAATTCTGAGTGTTTGTCTTCAGTGTAGAGTGCAAATATAGCCCAAGACGTCTAGAAACTTGCTTCACCTGTGGTCACAGCTTCTGGTTCAAATGGGGTGGGGGGGCCAGTAGCAAAGGAAGTCATTTGGAATTGCTTACCTTGGGAGCATTTGAGAAGGTTTTTTTTTCTAAAATAAGAATTTTCGTTTTTAAACAGCCCGCTAGATTTTATAAATGGGTGCTGTGGTCCCCGTAAGATGAGCGGCCTTCACGTGGGACACAGCGGTGAATTCTGTCGGATTAAAAGTCACGGGACTTGTGGTGTCTTTTAAGCCCTGTTCCATCCTTTTGTTTTTCAGAAAATAAGTCAGGGGTATAATTGGCTTGAGATAAAACAAACTGAGGCTCTAAGGTTTTTTTCTGGCTGTAACTTAGAGTCCCTCAGTGCCCTGTACCAGACCCTGTTTGAAGGCAGGAGCAACTACATGCAGAAAATATCCAGAAGCATTTTGATTACAAAACTTATTGTAGTTTCTTGGCCATTGCTCTAGCACTCGTTATCTGGAACGTTGGTTATCTGAGATTTCTACATTCCTGGCTCATAACACTTCTGTCTGTTCCGATCTTGTTGGCATGAGTTAAGCACAGGATCCCAGGACATTTCATTCTCAGCTTTATCTTACCAAGGTAGGAGACTCATTGCCAATCACAATATCTCTTTGGGATCAGGACAGTTATCATGTCACTTGCACATTCTCACTGGTTGTTCTGTCCAGTAACCAGGATCACACACATATATATATATATATAGAATATATTTTTTATTACAGAGGTGACCTTTTGTTGGTATGAGTTGTGGTTTCCAGGGTGATGTTACTCTGCAGAGATGCTTGTCTCGAATGCTGGTGGAATCTCGTACCACAGCTGTAGCCCAAACTACGTCATCGCAAGCTGGATGTGGTCGGCACTTCTGCCGTGCAGAAAAACACTGGCACCGTGTCTCAGAGGTTTGGGTTCCCCTTGGTATGGCGGAGTACGCAGGACAGACTTTCTCTCGCACATCTCCCGCCCTCCGTTTGGCACGTGGCAGAAGTCCAGGCACAGACCAATATTGTGCTTGTCTGGAAACGGATGAACTGCTCAGCTTCTTCCTGTCTGCTTTCAGCTGATGCTTTTTACCCCGGCCATGAGTTTGCTTGGTCTTTGGAAAGCCGCCGGTTCACTTCTGGGTAACATAATTCCTTCTATGTGATCCGCGGCAGTGTCCCGTAAACAAATGCTCCCACGGCTCGGTTGTGTCCCTGGCTATTGACGTACATCTTTTGGCAAACCGACTGCAGCTTCTGTTGTTCTTTCGAGGAGACGAGGACCCCGGCGCCGTGACGGCACGCCTGGAACTGAGCCGTGGGATTCTGTGCGTCCGGGTCTCGGGGGAGCTAGAGCTAATACCCGGCCTGCCAGGAGGCTGGAGTCACCGCGACGCGCGCTAACGAGAAACCGCGGATGCCGCCTTCGTTAGACCTGCGTGTTTGCTTTATGCTAATATCTCATTGTTATCGTTCTCCGCGGAACATCAGCTGCACCCCATCGGCCAGAAAAACAGCGCAGCATGATCGAAGGGAAAGAATTGTGTTTTAATGTACTGATAACGTTGCCTGTAAGATTTCAATCATCTAGTAATTCCTGCGAAGAAAACATTGTGATAAGGTCTGTTGTTAAAAGGTTGCCCCCTTATTTTCGATTTAGACCATGCAGCTGCAATTATGCAGACCATGCTGTTATTATTTCCTCTGCTTCTGTTTATTTAAAAAAAAGAAAAGACTTAATCTCACGCTATGCTTACGGTTTCTTTTACTGAGAACCGAGAACAAGCTAACATGACAAGGAAATTTGGGGTTTATTTCATTTTTGCAATTTTTATATTTATGGAGACTAAACTCATGCTTCCGACCCCATAGTTTACTGGAGCCCTTTCATTACCCTGACTGGACAGCGAGGGGCGCTGTTCAGAGGACTTTCAATCGATTGGGTTGGG
>JAABNY020000034.1:7972159-7990288 GCA_015164015.2 Brevimyrus niger
ATATGCAGTTTTATCTGTCTGTCTGTCGGCCTGTCTGTCTGTCTCTCTCTCTGTCTGTCTGTCTGTCTGTCTGTCTGCCATTCTGTGTCTGTATTTTCTTTTTTCACCCTTTACTTCTTCCCATGCTGCTTATGACTGTTGGTGGAATCTAGGGCAGGGGTGGGGAACATGATCCACTGTGGATGCGGGTATTTGGGATGACCTGCCATTAATAAAGTGGTGGATTTCGACTCCCATCCTGGGGACCCACTGTTATTGGCTGATTTGACTCTCCATGGATCAGGTTCCCTACCCTGGTCAAGTGTTACAAGTATCTGTAAAGTTTTCTCTGTATTGATTTGTAAATTGTCTTGAAATTGCCTTGTACATTACAGGGCACACCCACCAGGAGAAAATCCTTGTATTCATAAGACAATGTGCCAGTTTGGCAGCGTGTGGCACAGTGGGCTAAACCTGTGTGCCTGTAATCACAAGGTCACCAGCCTCAGTGTGTCTGTGGGTCCTTGAGCAAGACCCTTAACCACCAGCTCCCTGGGTGCCGCTGAGGGTGGCTACCCTTCACCGATGAGGGAGTCATGAAGGCAGTTTCCCCTTAGAGATCAATGAAGTATTATTATTATTATTATTATTATTATTATGGATCTTTCTGATTCTGGACTAGTGTAACCTCGTGAGGAGTTTTTTTTCCTTTGTCATAGTCTTGCTGAAGGCTAAATGTCCCTTAACAGCATATATGATGGTGATTCTTTATTTGCCCTTCGTATAAGCACATAGGAATTCTTTGGTTTTCAAATATCCCATTATGCTACCCCACGAGACAGCATGTGAGAGCGACGCTCTACTCAGACTAACTGCAGTGAGGTCATCCCGCCCCTCCTGCGTGGGAGTCTAAAGATATCCCACCCGCTTTTGTCCCTTCGGCAGGAAGTTAATGCATGGGGCAGAGGGTTAAATGTTTATCTCCACCCGCATGCACCAGAGCACTCCAACCTGTCACTGTGACAGTGTTTAGGTCTTGGGGCAGTGTGCAGTGCAAAGTGTAAACAACTGCGACACGTCAGGGCTTCCAGGCCCTGGGGGTGAGTAACATCTGGGCCGTGGAGCATAAACGCCGCGTGACATGCTCCTCCGCGGGCCGTCCCCCCGCAGGTCAGGGTTGCGGCATCGCTGTTCTTTCTCCTCCCCTCCCTCCCCATGTGACTTTGTGGGATTCTGGGGCTCCTGCATCGGACATTCTGGGCAAGTTTCCGTGTCCGAATTCCTGGTCATCCTCCGTGGCCACCTCTCAACCAGTCGATTGGTGTCGTGCTGTCAGCAGACCTTGCCGGACAGCTAATGGCAATAAAGGGTCATGTCATTTTTTGTCACCTGTCCCTGGCCTCTCTTCTCAGTGCCGTTTGTTGACAGTGCTGCATCAGGGCCTGTTTGACATTTTTTTCTTACACTGCCCATCTTTAGCTGTTCTAAAGCTCTTCATGTACATTTCTACTGCAAGCTTGTCCGGCATGAAAAGAGAATAGTGTCATGTAGCTGCTGTGCCTGTTGATCAGGGGCGGACCATGACAGGTGAGGACATTTCCTATCCTCTGCCCCCCTTTACAGAGTATACTGGGCCATAAAGTGACTCGTCTGCCTGTCAGTCAGGACCTAAATAGCTGCCTCTAAAATAGCTGGGCGTCAGTCTCTGCAGTGGCGACCCGGGGGGTGTAAACGAATCCCCCCCATCTTCAGTGCCCCGTGATCAGGCCAGGGGTTTGGGAAGGGGGGCTCTTGGGGGTCCCCACGACTGTCTGGCTCCCAAGACTGGACGTCCAAAGAGACCTGTAGCCAGTCGATTTTGCAGAATCCTAATGCTGTTGTGAGATTCAGCCAACGGAATTGACTGTTTTTATTTTTATTTTGTAATGCAAGAAGCAGGATGTTTTTATAGTGACTGCAATTCATTAAGTGTTCAGAAGTCTAGGGGGGTCCATTGGGGAAAGATAAAGGATCGGCACTGGCAAAGAAAGAAATTTACTTTAGGCAGTTTTGAAGGAATACTGTAAAAATGCATTGATCGGACTTGTTATTTTTGTGGCAGACACTTTTATCCAAAGTATTGTGTATTTGAGACAGCAGCGTCAGTCAGTCCCTGGAGCAACTGGGGAATGATGAGGGTGTTGCTCAGGGCTTGAGTGGTGAAATCAGTCCACTCACCCAGGGAATTGTACCAGCAACCTACTGATTACAGGCACACCGTCCTAACTGACTGTGCAAAAAAACACACTTTATAACAATGAGTTAGTACTGGAGGGTCGCTCAGTTCTGATTTGTAGGTGTGATGGTGAGCCTCACGGTCCATATGACATGAAGTGAGTAGACATTCGGTGGTCTGTAGCCCTGCACCGCTGTCTCAGGGTGCGACTTGCGTCTTCATTTCACAGGTGCTTTTGCTCCGTCTCTTATCACAGCTCCTCCTATAGATCCCCAGAGCTCGACAGCTGCTGCCAAGGTTTCATCTTGGGGGAGACCTTAGTCTCTGTGTGGACTGTCATATGATTAGCAGGCTCTCTGCACCATGAACCCCCCCAGCATGGTCTCCTATAGATGGTGATGCTGGGATATTCTGAGAAATCAACCAATTGATTGACTTCATCAAAGTCATCAGAGAAATTGCGTAGAGTAAAATTAATTGAAAACATTATGATAATTGATCAAAATCGTCATAGAAGCAAATGGAAAACCAAATGTCGACTTTCAATTGGACAAGCTTGGAGGGAGGATAGAGTTTAGCTGGAAGTGTAGTCGGAAAAAATTTCTGAACAAGTTTTTCGGAGCCATTCTTGGAAACTTTAGATGCAGACCGCTGCAAGGCTGTGAGGAGGGCTGCAGTAACCGGGATAAATGCAGAGGGAGCGTCTGTGAGAGAGGGGAGTCTGGGGTAAACTGGAGTAAATCCGGGAGGTAGGGGGCTGGGGGATAACACAGAGTCCCTGGAGGGAGGAAGACCGGGGTAATAACAGAGTCTTCGAGGTAGGGGGCCGGGGGTTAACACAGAGGTAGAGTCTGGGAGGGGTGGGGGTCAGGGGCAAACACAGAGGCAGAATCCTGGAGGGAGAGGGGCTGGGGGTAAACACAGAAGCGGAGTGTGGGAGGGAGGGGGCAGGAGGAGCTCTTCAGTGTGCCCAGCAGGGGGCCATGCGACAGCCCAGACGCTCAGCACCGGTTTTTACCGGCGCTCTTCCCATATTTGGCCACGGCACGGCCCGCGGCATTTCTGGAATTGCTGGGAGCGCAGTGCGCGGTGGCAGGGAGAGAGGGGGTTAGGAGAGGGGAGGGAATCGCGCCCGGCGCACAGAGGTGGGACCATTGTGCCCAGCGCCTCCAGCCCTTCGCCACTTGCAAGGCTTTCATGCGTCGTGACGGCAGCCCCGGGAGCTGAGGAGACGGTGAGTGGGGCCCGGGGCGATCGGCAGGGGGAGTCTGTGGGGCCAGCCACGTCTGCAGAGACCGCCAAGGGAGGTTAGCGCCATGGGGAGAGCGGTTACGGAGGAGAGCAAGCGCGTGCCCGCTCGCCCGCACACATGCACACTGGGACGAGCTGCTGTCACTCCTGGAGTGACGAATGGAGAAAAAAAGTGCATTTACTGCGACTGCAGAATGCGAGAAAAAAGTTAGTACAGAGGTCTGGAGAGAATCTTTATCTTTCTCTCATATATACTGTAAGGGTATGTATCTGAATATTATTTTGCATGTATTACTAACTATACAGTAGAACATAAAAAGAAGGATTTTATTGAGGAATTAATTTTTGCTTCTAAAACATGTTTTATGTTTGTTTTATGGAAGTTATTGCCATTTTCGACCTGTAATATTTTTTAAGCACACGTTTTTTAGCATACACGTTTTGAAAATTTGTAATTTGTGAAATACAGCATGTCAGTGCTTTATGACGTCGTCTCATTTTGCTGTTTCTCACTGTGAGCAGTTCTGCCTGCTTCGCGGCAGGTGTGTCAGTAAATGCTATTGCGTTTATATCACGTCCAAATTCCGCCTGGTTGTTTCCCTTCGGCTCCGAGTCCCACCGTCGGAGGCCCCTAACTCGTGTCCGGTACCAGTAGTACGAGCGCCACACCTTTATAAATATTTGCAGCGTTATGGGGAAAAAAATAAATCTGTGATCAGTGTGAACAGTTGTTGGGGGGAGGGGGGTATCCAGCTGTGCAGGGAGTGACGGCAGCGGCGAGGCGTGTGTGTGTGTGTCCCAGTATCACCTGCGCTTGTTGTGCTGGTACCAGTTATAGGTGCGGGGAGGATTCACATGCCCACACTGGAGCAGGCCTGGCAGTTTAGCTTTTATTGTGTAGCCACTGGGCGTCCAGGGCTTTTCAGGTGCAGAGCTGTTTCGTGTTTCTCTGTGGGAGGTGCTGTGGTCTGACCTTGGCTGCCGGTCCTTGAGTCGTTCCTCAGTGCCGTTACCAGTGAGCAATGGGTGGGGGTGTTCCGGAAGCTTCTCATATCTGTTGCTATCCTCCTGTGTCATATCAAAGCTTCAGGATACGATATTTCTCGGCATGTTGACTGCGAAGGCGGGCTGAAGTTCCCGTCGGTCCTCAGCATCTTCCTCTTTTATGGATGATGAGGTCACTCCAGTGTTCCGGGCTCAGCAGCCTGAATGCACTGCCCACAAGGCGCACATTTTCAGCCCCATCCAGTCTGACTCCATGGTCCTGGTATGGGCTTGGGACACATCCCTTCAAAGTGCCCCCCTCGGTAACCTCAGGGAGGTGTGCCCAGAGCTTTCTCCAAAAAGCCCTGGCCAACAGTTTGGTCAGAAAACAGAAGACTGCCATTGGCATGGCCAACACCGGGAACCATTGTGCCAGACCATCTTAAGGTTGCTTTAAGACAGGGCTGACAGTTCTACACGGAGGTTGGAGGTGATGTGACAGAGTTGCTCTGAGTGACACATGACAGCTCAGAAGTCCTTACATGATCACTGACATACATTAGTCACTGACACAAATAAGGTGGATACAGGATCCCAGAGGGAGAAAAATGAATCCAGCAAACACATGTATGCAGAAAGATGTTGTGACATGTCGTCTCTGGCATGGTGGCCCAAAGAGGTGACTTAACAGGTGGTGACAAGTTTGTCCCCAAGGACCTGGACTTAGTGTGATGTCATGTGGCACATGAGCCTTAATGACTGACCTCTGCACTTGGCACCATTGGTCTGCCACATAAGTGCCTCTATATAGTGGGGAAAACGATCAAGCTTGGCTTTGGGTGCGAACCAGCAGGAGGCGTTCATATGTTTTATATTCCATATTATTGCACACCCACTGGGACCACCTACTTCTGACCATAATCCTTAAATAGCTCCAAATGGCCCTCAGCAGGTGGCCATGGTGCTATTTACGAGGCTGATCCGTGTCACCCCTGAGCTGGAAAGTGGGACCTTCACAGGAACGGCGATGCACCAACACTCTGGGATGAGGCCGCGCAGGACCTCGCATGCAGTTCCGAATAGATCGGGTCTTTAAAGACAATTTGGCAAGATGGCGCCCTTTCGCCCCCTGAGTCATGTGACTAAATTTCCGCCAGCCGACATCAGCAGCGGTGTTTGGAATGTGCCGGGAGTTAATGTGGCGTGTTTATACATCGTAATAATAAACACAGGCAAGCCAAACGGAATGTCGATTGTAACCAAAGTAGATCCGTCAGAGGGATCCCCCTCCTTTGGGGATGTTTGGGAGAACATCAAGAGAACCAGGCAGAAGGGCCAGGATCCCATGCCATGGCCCTAGGTCACACTGCCAGGGATGAAACCTCAGACTCCTTTCTTAATTGCCATTTTAGACATGAGGCACTTTTGATAACGAGGTGGGATTTTTTACACTTATGTTTATCCAAAGCAAAGTAAAAATTTTTTTGAGAAGATTAGTGTAAGTCTCTGGAATAATTGGAGGTTATGGGACTTGCTCAATGGCCCAATGGTAAAATCACTCTGCTGACCCTGGGATTTAAACAAGCAACTTTCCAGTCATAGGCACAGCACCCTATCCCATTTCGCCACCCCCCCCCCCCCCCCCCCCCACTTTTAAGGAACCATCTAATATGAGGTATTCCTGTTCTGTTGCTGTTTTCCCACATGTCCCGAGGTACGCAGGGTCTGTGTCACACGTGAAGGCGATGAAAGCCCTGACGTCAGTCACATGCCCAGGCCGGACATCCAGCTTGTTATAATAGAATTGGCCGTTTAATTTGATTTTAAAAAGTCCACCGGGGTCGTCCACTTTCTTTTTTCTCCGTCTCTGCAAATGAAAGAGCCCTCTTCCCAGGCTTGGCCGCATGGAGTGTGGAGGGGCCGGCCCCTGCGGTTCGGCCCGCTCTGGTTTTGCAGAATGCATGGAATGACGCGCTACACGTCCCTGCCGGGTCCGCGCCCCGACCACAGGCAGCCACCGCTTCAAACGGGCTGGATCGGGCCGAACCGCAGCCGAAGCCGGCCCGATCACTTTCCCTGAGACATTATGTCACCTCTAATGACACGCTAGCCCAGATCAGGACTCTTGTATCAATTAATTTGCAGCGAGTGGCTCAGGAGCAGACAGAGGGTGTTAAAGAATGGAGTGAGGTCAGTGAAGGAGGTGTGCATGTTGCGTGAAGGACTGTGGCCAACCCCATGTTATGCACTATCCATAGACTGTTTAGGTCATTTAATCAGTCCACCTGATACCGTAATGACCCACCATTAAGCCCCAGGCTATTTATATGACAGTCTGCACCCATTTACCTACTGGAGGCATCTCATTGGTGGATGGCTGTACCCACCGCTTCCTGATTGGTCACGTGAAATCCGAGCTACAGAATGACGTGTGTGGGTTGTCTGCATGTTGCAGAGGCACTCCGGAAATTTGGATCACTGCCCTGCCAAAGTAAGGCATTCTGGGAAACCTGAGGTGATTTCTATTATATATTACTCTGCAAGGACTTCCGATGGATACTTTCAGCTCTTGTTTGTAGGATCTACTAGCTATAGCATAAAAAAATGCTTATATATATTTTTTTCCAATCTCTATTCACTTTGCAGGTCTGCTCATCGCTGCAAATTTTCCTGATGATGCTTTTAAAATAAATTTTTAATGCCATGAATTTAACAGCTTCCATTAGTTGGAGCAACTTTTGGCTCTTGAACCATGCTGAGTATGGAGCAGAGTTACTTACCTTTGGTGTATTTCTGCCAAGTTGAAGCAGTCCAAATCATGAGTCTTCTCAGACAGACTCTCATACCTTCTTCAACACTCATTACCTCTTTCTCACCTCTCTGCTTGGGCAGGAACAAGGAACATGTGGTTTGTTCACAGGTGTGCTTGTGCCATGCCATATGGTAATAAACATTCCCGACTGCTCTGGTAAATACTGGCCATCGTGACTCATCCTGGGAGCAACATGTGGCCCTTTGAACATCCCCAGATCCTCACGGTATGCTGTAGTGAGTGTTGCGAACAAGGAGGGAACACACACACAGACACACACACGCACATGGGGGGGACCTTCTGGAATATCGGGTGGCCATCTATTCCTCCATGCACTGCAGAGTGGGGGCAGTCGAGGAGCCCCATTTGTGTCTCACGGTGGGGGGGCCTCGGGGTCAGATGTTTGTGTCTCGTTTGTCCACTATGCAAGATTGCCACTCGCAGGACATGGGGGGCCTATTTTCCTTTGCAGGACATGCAGTTTCTATGATTTTCACAGCCCTGCACTTCCCGTTCCCCGTTGAGTACACTGGTGTTTCTGTTCTCCATCATATACAGCAGCATTTAAGTTCCTTGTCGGGCACAGTGGAGTTTCCGTTCCCTATCAGGTATAGTGCAGTATCCATTCTCTGTCAAGTATGGCGGAGTTTCCGTTCCTCATCAGGTGCAGCAGAATTTCCATTCCCCACTGATTGTGGCAACTTTTGTACTCCCATCAAGTGTGCTGCTGTTTCTGGTCATGTGGTTTCGTTCTTTGTTGGGTATGGCAACATTTCCGTTCCCTACTGAGTATGGCAGTGTTTCTGTTCCCCATTGGGTATGGCAGCATTTTTGTTCCCTGTCAAGTATGACCTCATTTCTGTTCCCTATTGGGTTTGGTGGCGTTTCCTTTCCCTGACGAATATGGTGTGGATTCTGCTTTTTTTGTCAGGTACTCTGACATTTTCGTTCCCCATTGGGTATGTCAGGTTTTCCATTCCCCGTTGGGTATGGTGCTGTTTCAGTTCTCCGTCAGTTTCTGTTCCTTTTTTGGGAATGGCGGCATTTCTGTTCCTTGTCAGGTATGGCAGCATCTCTATTCCTAGTTGAGTACAGCGATGTTTCAGTTCCTCATCGGGTATGGCAGTGTTTCCATTCCTCTTCCAGTATGGTGACATTTCTGTTTCTCAACGGATATAGAAGCATTGCTGTTCCCCGTCAGGTACAGCAGCATTTCTGTTCTCCACCAGGTACAGCATTGCTGAAATGTTAAGGGAGAGATGCAGTGGGTGCCTGTTACGTGAAAGGTTGGGGCCGAGGTTGTAAGGAAAATCAAGCATAAATACGTATATTTGATGTTTAAAGGGCCTGCCTATTTTCCATAGTGATGGGGTAGAAATAAGCACAGAAACATCTCTGTTATCATATTGTAATATTAACAGGGAAAGTCATCTTGTTGCCATCTGCTGTTTTCATATTAAAATTAGAACAAGCACGAGTATATGTGTAATCAACGCTTAAAAAGATATTTATTCACTGAGTTCTTATCCCAGTCCAGATTTGTAATAGGACATTATGTCCATATGAAACCTTTTTTCTTGGGCAGTGGGACGATTTCCTCATTAAATGTGTGAGCTCATTCGTTTTGTCAGGTCATCAGGATTCTCCGCATTCCAGATGCATTGCAGATGCAAGCTGTTGAATTTGGAGAGTGCATCAAACCCTTGGCCTTTTTGTCAGCATCTTTTTCTTCCTCGTAGCCACCGTAATGTCATGCACTGTCCAGCTAAGCACAGTCAATAACACTTAAATCAACAACATTCTTACTGTGGTCCTCTTTGACTTCTGGCCAGCCGTTTCCTCATCGCCCGGGAAGACGAGGAGCTAGAACATTCCGTGGCGGACAGAGATGTCCGATAAACGCAAGATGCCACAGAGATATCTGCAGGCGGCCTGTGCTGGCACCGGCATGGCGGTCTGCCAGACCGACTCGGTCTGGCCACTCACTGGTGGCTCCTTGCGAAGGCGTTTGTCTTGGAGGAGATGGTAGACCACCTCTGACGAGATCTGAGGACAAGGTCAGGCTGAGATCCAGACCACAGTCGCTAAAGCTGCAGCCACTTGCAAGCCTGGCCTGCAGGTATGAGTGTCGCATTTTAGGTAAATCTGATTTACCACTCGTCACGGATGTTTTTTTGCGTAAATCCGGATTTACTTAAATTGGTTTTTACATAAATCGAAATTTGCATATATACGTGTTCCTGAAAAATGTGTTTATCCAAGGAAGGACAAATGAAGCCTTATGAACCTGGGACTGCTGGTCTTCCTGTGCATGATGCAGTTTGCCAGAAATGTCCAGTTTCCTGCCACAAATCACAGCATGAATCAGCTGCACTGTTCAACCCTTTTTGACCTGCTGACACCAGAGATCTTCCGTTAAGTATTCATATTACAAGAGTCGCTTATTCCAATTTGGGGTTATGGCCACCTATTTAGTTTCAAAGGATGCTTTTCTGGGAAGGACATAACAGAAAAATAACAGCCTGCTATGACAGACTGATTTTCGTGGATCATTAAAAGTGAAAAAAAAAATGTGCCCCTTATCGTAGATGGTTGAAAAACATTCAGCTTTCAGACAGAAGACCAGGACAGCACCTGAATCATGGGATCACCTGGGGGGCTGTAAATGGATTAGCCATCATGTGGGTTTAAGCGGAGGTTATCCGGTTAATCGAAGGCTCAGAGGGTATTTAACCTCCGGACTACACCTGTATCACACTCAAGGAACTCGATGTAAAAGTGTCAGCAACCACCCCCCCCTCACACCCCAGGCTAAAATGCTACTTCCCCCTGGTCCCCTGTTAGCCTGGAAAATGACTTTGGGTTCTGGTTCATTTTCTATTGAATTAGTCGATGCTTTCATCCAAAGAGAAGTCGTTTGAGAAAGCAGGGTCAGCCAGTTTCTGGGGCAGTTGGAGTTAAGGGCCTTGATCTGGGGTCCAACGGTGAAACTACTTTGCCGTCCCGGTGGTGAACCAGCGTCCTAACAGTCTGAGCCCAACACTGTCCCCGTAACCATGGCATTATTCTGATGGATGGGGCTAGAGAAAGGACAGAGGGGGACGAGGCTGTGAGCGTCAATTACTCCATGTGTGTCGGGGGTGCGGGGGCATTCTCCACAGACAGCTTCTTGTCTTCAGGATGGAAAGTTAATGTGAGAGCAAGTAGAAAAAATGGCTGCGAACTTTGATCTGGACATCAGTCTTCTGAGTGGGCAGAAAGTCTGCAGTGTACTACTCGTTTGTGTTAAGCTTGGTGTTAATAGAGCTTAATTTAGTAGTTCATGATAGATTAATGCCTGTGAAGGCCTCTCTCCTGATCCTCCATAACTTGCCGTTCCCCTGCACCTTCGTTCCCCTTACACACCTCTCTATCTCCTAATTCCTCGTGTCCTCCCGGTTCCACAGCCGCCCCCCCCCCAGTCTGTCAGTCCCTATCCTCCAGCCTCTGCATCATTTCCCCACAGCTGGGTGTGTTTTTCCATTGCGTACCCAGCCGGGGCTGCCCTGACTCCTCCCTGCCCCTCCCAGTGGCGCCACCCTTGTGTTTATATGCGTGAACATGGAGGGGGGGGGTGGTACTGGGAGGCGGGGAATGGAGGGGGGGATGCAGGGGGACGCCCCCGCTGCCAGTGATGTCAGTGCTGTCAGACGCATAGCTGAGAGGTGATACACATGAGTCAGAGGGCAGGGGACTCCCAGTGAACAGAGCGGAGTTCCATCCTCGCCAGGCAAACACGATCCCTCTGGGGCTCTAGGCCAAAGCTGTTCATCCCCCTCGCTTCTCCTGGCTCACTTTTTTGCAAGAACTTTCTAAAAAAAAATCTCACCAACTTTCTGGCACCATGGATTACTACGAATCCACTTGAGGACCAGGTAGGCTTCATACCCTATTCTCTCTGTTATGAGCGTAGTTGTGCTAATGACTTTGAAAGCAGTGGCCTGTTTGTGTCCGCAGTAGCTGCTTATGCTGTGTGTGATATTATGGGCAGGTGCTTTCATTAATTATCTGTTGCTGTATCATATCATATCAGCCTGTAAGCAGTTGATTTTTAAGAAAACCCGGAGTAAGGGGATCGTCCCTCCCTACTGTACGTCCCTAGTGATGTCATGTGCACATTCCTTGCACACCGCAGAACGAAGCTTAGGTGACCGGACTTAGAGTTCCGCGCTGGGGGAAGCCCTCCCCATTCTCGGGGACCTTAGGAACCCCCCCACACCACCCCAACAGGGGTCCCTCTTTGTCAAGCAAGCTGCGAATCAGTGCTGCTCTGGGCGGGGTGATTTAAAAAAGTGAGTTCTGGAACACAGTGGCACCACGGTGCCCTGGGAGACGACACTGGAGGGGGCAACTGCGGCAAAAGCAGAACCAGTGGTTGGAGGGGAATCGGGGGGGCGGAGTGGGGGTCTTTTTTTCTGAGAGAAGCTGTGAGAAGGGGGGGGGGGGCTGATCTGCCTGCCAGGAAACAAAGTCACTGAGGAGTTGTCAGCAGAGTCTTTGAAAAGTGATCCCAGAACCCATTGCTACTGTCTGTTTGGCTCCGTCGTGTAAGGCTTGGCATGGAACAGACTGCATCGAGCTAGCAGACGGCTGTCTTCGCACTTAACTTAGGGTCGTCGTGCTCTCCTCTTCTTTTCTTTTCTTTCTTCCCCATTCTGGTCTCTGTGAAGCCCTGGTCTGTTTAATCACTTGTGTGGTACAGGCATTTTCACCTGCTGCCTGCTGGTGGTGGGGGCTTCATTTTTCTCTCAGAGTGTGGAGATGGACCTTCACAGAATCATGAGAAAATTAAGGCTAGTTAACAATCGGGCCACTATAAAACCAAGCACATAAAACACAACGCTGATTCATTTGTAAATCAGTCTCACATGAAACAAGCGTTCAAATCCTTAAGTCTGTTTTATGTTGCTGGCAGTCACAGTCGCATGGGAGAGGAGGGGGCTGTAGCAGGGGTCAGCCAATCAGGTTATGAGGGGCTGAACCAGCCTTATCTGTGCATTGAGGCGGGGGAATATGATTGGTCAGTGCAACCACCCACACTGGGTAATGTACAGTTACAGCTCTGTTCCATTTGAGGGGGAGTGCAGAACTTCCTGCCCCGGCTAGAGGCCGCGGCTTTGGGAGCGACCCGAATGTCTACATTCACCCAGCACTGTGAAGGGCGTTTGTTCCCGCGGAAACGGGGCCAAGAGGTGCCCAAGCGTGTCTCACATGGAGGGCGGACGGGACCAACGTGAGAGCAGAGCCAGCCCGGCTTCCAGGCGGACACAGGGCTGCATTCGTGGGGGCCAGGGGTCCATGGCTGTTATTTTGTTGTGACAGGAGAACAATGAGAGCCATTGTCCGGGCCAGGGAACTGTAAACATTGCGGGCAGGCTGATCGGTCCTGGAGAGGAGATGGTGGGTTGTACATGAGTGTGAGTGTGCGCATGAGTGTGTGCGAGTGTGAGATATTGTGCTCCGATTCCAGGGAAGCAGGAAATGCCGTAGACGTTTATTTCGGTGGCCACTTTTCCGTGGCTGACTCACTCTGCTGGCTGGGACACCAGCAGCCTTTTCCTGGTTCAACCCCATTGGTCTTGCAGACTGGGCTGAAGCCCAGAGGATTTGCTGCTTGATGGGGCTGTAAATGAGTGTGGGAGGTGGGGCTGGGAGTGCGGGTAGCGGTGGGGGGACAGGGGAGATGGCGGTCAGCGGAGCCAGAGTCAGCATAGAGGGCAATAGAGGCAGCAGTCAGAGAGACAGCGCAATAATGGGCTTGGGGGAAATGCTCTTTGAACAAGAATGTGATGACGTAGCTGAGTGTGGCTTGTGGCTCCTCCGCTCTGACCGGGGAGTACTTACAATGTGAATCCATGTTCTGTGTCCAAATCCCAAAGTAAATAAATAAGTTTGTTAAGTTGTCTCTGAACTCCACAGTTGAGTTAAAAAAATTCATCAGCTTCCGTGAGATTAATTTTATGACATAAAATAAACGACACAACCCCAAATGTTGTTTATGTGTTTGCTGGCTAGGGTCTGGTGCATCCCATAATGCACTGTGGTACAAGGACATGGGGGATGTTCAGGGCTTTGCTCTGGGTTTTTGCTTTTCAGCATCCAGGAGGCTCCTCTATGGTCCAGTTGTGCTTTATGTTCTGGGGGGTGCGATTGACTCATTTGTTGAGATTCGAAAGATCTCAAGAGTCTACAAGCCAGATGTCCGAGGTGTATTGAAAGTTACATTTGAGGTCTTACTGCACTGGCACATGTGAGCCATTGAAACTGTTTAATCATTTTCATCTACTGAAATATTCTTTCTTCATCTGGTGTCTCCTCCCCAGACGTTGTTCACACGCAAGGTCCCCTTGACGGCAGCCTCTACGCTAAGGTCCGCAAAAAGGAGTCCCTTGAGGGAGGTGTTACAGCTAACGGGCTCCCCCCTGTTGATCACACCCTCCCTGCTGTGGACCACACCCTCCCCACTGTTGACCACGCCCTCTCGGTGAGCAGTGACTCGGGAAACTCAACCGCCTCTATCAAAACTGACCGCACAGATGAACCGGTGCAGCAAGCAACCCCGGTGAGCCAGCCGTCAGCGCAGCCGCTGAGCCCCGAGGAGAAGAAGGGGCTAGACCAGCTTCTGAGTGGCCTCGAGCCCCCTGCCCACCACCAGGGGTACCTGTCCGCTACCGCTTCTCCCGGAGCTGGGGGAGTGGGAGGAGTGCGCCATCTGGTACCCGCCCAGGTCCATGTGAATGGGCAGAATAACGTGGAGAGGGAGACAGACATCCTTGACGACGACTTGCCCAACAGCCAGGAAGCCAATAGTGTGGACAGCCTGGGAACTTTCTCCTCGTTTGAGGGAAGAGCCACCCCCGCCGAGCTCTACTACCAGCCGGAGATGGTGATTAATGGACAGGACGGCTCTATCCTGGACCGGAGCCTCTCAAATAAATTGCCGCAGGTTTCCATGCACCCCATGCGAAGCTCTTCCTCGATGCAGGAGCGCATCGCAGACGTGGGTCCGGCCCACATCGGCTACGCCAACCAGAATGGCAACATCTATCGCTCGCAGTCTTTCGGTGCCAGCCCTGGAGCGGATCCGACTCCGAAAGTGATGCCCCGGGCACCTGCCCGTAGCACCAGCAGCCGGGATGCAGTGCAGAGGGGCCTAAACGTGTGGCATCAGTACGGTGTGCCAGAGGAGCCGGTGACTGAGGGAGCCCGCTTCAGCCCCGGCATGCAGACTCACAGCCTGCCCGAGTTTCCCAATGTGGCCTCACAGAAGGAGATCGAGCAGTCCATTGAGGCCCTCAACATGCTTATGTTAGACCTGGACCCAGCACTGACCCAGATGCCCAAGTCCTACAGCGCTCCACTGGCTCCTGGAGAGAGCGCCCCGATCACCGTCCAGCCCACTCTTGGGCAGTCCATCCCTCGGCCCTCGTACCAGGCCGACTCAGTGTTGCACGGCTACCCCTCTGGCTCATCTTCTGCTTTCGGGCAGGTGCTCCAGAAGCCCTCGACCATGCAGCCCCGCATGTCCCCAGTGCAGGCCAGCCCTACCCAACCTCCAAGCATCTACAACCCACCAAGACCCACCGCCATGTATCAGCCTGGCCAGGCCTTCCCGACGGAATCATCTGGCACTCTTGGCTACAGGCAGCCCAAGCCCACCGCCCCGGTCCACCTGGCCAGCCCTGTCAGTCCAGCCTCTACTGTTGAGCCTTCTAATAACAGCTTTGGCCAGCTGCAGCTGCGTCCCCTCAACACCTATCCTGCCAGCACTGTATCCTACTCCCCAGAGCTCCAGGACCCCTCCATCTTCCTGGGGTCCCAGCGGAGCCACAACACCACCCCATCCCCTATACCCAACCCCACCCCAGTAAAGGATGTCAAGCCTGAGGAGGAGAAGTACAACTTGGAGGGTTTGGTGGCTCACCGCATAGCCGGTAAGCTTGAACATCTATGCCGTCACCATTATTTGCTATCAGTTACCTTTGCCAATTTAGCTTTATTTTTATATCTTTAGCTCTTTCTTAGATTTTTGTGCAACAAAATTTTCCACACCTTTAAGGATTTAACTGCCTGTTTCTTATGTTTCAGATTAGATTACAATCAAAGAGAATCAAAGCCATAATGTAACGTTTTTCCAAAAGGCAGAAAAGCCAAACGCTAAGCGCCATAATTATCTCTGAGATGGTTGCCGCAGTCGATGTAAGCTGTAGAAAGTGGAATAACCCTGTTTCTCTGGCAGTCTGCACTTGCCCAGGTTTCCTTTAAACGAAGCAAATTAACGGACCCATGTTGCGGTTAACTACTTTCGGTAAAACGCATTGAGGATTTGTAACTTGGATTCATACCTTCGAAAAGCCCTTTATGGAAACCTGGGATTCTAGTGAAGAATACCACACACAAAGCCTTCAGATTTGTCTTAAATTATGCTTTCCCAGAGAGGAGAGGTCAGCATTTCCTGGTTTCTGGTACATTTATAGGCAGATGTGGAATTTTATGGCATAATGTGCTGTATTCTGCATCGCTTGGCTGGCGAAGCGGCAGAATTGCTGTGGATACAATAAAGGCATTGTTCCACTGGGCTCTGTATTCTGGCCCTCCCAGTCCAGCGGTGGCCGTGTCCATTGACACAGTCTGCCCCGTTCGGGACTCCTCACTGAAACCAACTTCCACCTGCCGTCACAGTTAGTTGCTCCCAGCTTAAAAGCACGATGCGAGTTGTCTCCTTCAAGATGAAAGAAAACAACTGTGTCAAAGTGAAAATCTAGCAGAGGAGAGGGAGAGTAGCTACGCATTCCAGACGCTAATGAGATACAGAGAAGGCTACTTTGTAGAACTGGGCACACTGGCGTCACCTAGTGGAGAAGCTGGGTAATGACAGACTGATTTCCATTAGGTACTGTTATATCAGAGTTAAGTCCAATAAATGACTTTCCTATTTTTATGGTGCCAAATGTAATGGACAGAAATAGCGGCGGCAGAGCCCCTGGGGCATTCTTTTGCTTTGTTTTGCAGAGAATGACTTTCTGTTAAGACTATGCATTGACTCCAAGTCGGACGGACCAGGGCAGTGCTTGACCATAGACATCTAGCCAGAACTATAGGCTGAGAGACAAATAGCTCTGGTCTTTCTCCCAATCCCCATTTTGTCATAGTTAGGTCTTGACATAATTGCCCGTGAGAACAAGTGAAGAGCTCACGGTGAGTATTAGTGGGGGCAGATTTAGCTCTTTGTTCGTTATCTTCCCTTGTGGTTTCTGATGGAGAGCAGACATGTCTGAAGCAGGTTGCCCCCTCCCAGAGAAGGCATCCTCTAATTGTTTTTGTAACATATATTCCTCATTTTATAGTTCCTTCTCTTTGAAATTGTGACAGGTTAGCACTGATTAGCAGAATAGTCACTCATCTCTGTTAATTTAACACAGAGTAACAGTCTTTTTTCTCCTTTTCTGTTTCTGTCTTGTTCTGTCCGTCTTCCTCTCCGGATCACCCCATCCACCTCCTCTCTCATCCAACGCTTTCTTCTCCTCCTCCTGACTCCCATGGCCCCCCCCATCCCTCACCACTGCGCGTTCCTCCCTCGCGTCTCGCTCACCCCCCACCGCAGAGTACAACGCGCGCCTGCAGGGCATCAATGAGAGTGTGGCCGCCCTGCAGTCCGTCCGCCATCGCTCCCATTCCTTCTCTGGTTTGTTCTGTCCTGCATTACTCTCCTTCCTCCTCCCTTGTCTCCTACACCTCCCTTCAAACTCACCATGTTCTGAGTCCTACACAAACCTTACGCATCTCTCCTCTGTCACTGTGGCTAGTCGGTGTAAAACTGGGTGGACGTCAATATCCAGTTACTTTGTGATTATCAGTGCTACTAAATTAAGCTATCAATGAGTAACAAGCGTAACTGGTAAATTTGTACATATTTTGCAAGGGAGTGAACGGATTCATGTGCCATGGGTTTGGCAGTTTAACAGAGGCACAGAATTTATACAAAAGATGGCCATTTTGATTTTAGCACTGGTGAGTTTCACAAGGGCGCAAAAAAGACATGGAGTTTGGGGCAATGTAACGAGGTCTGGGCCTTGGGGGGCGAGAGGGACGATGATAACTTTAGAGGAGCCCTTTAAAGGAAATGATAATGAAGGTTATCTGGAAAAATAGAGCGAATCGCAGGCTCTCGGTGCTGCTGTGTGTCAAACGGCTTTGGAGAATCTCTCTATGGTTCTATGGACCTGGATGCTGCTTCTCTGCACAATCCCAAAAATTCTGCCTTGTTTCAGCATCGAGAGGACAAGAGATTCTTTCTGAATGTCCCTTCTCGAAATGAACGGCTTCGGAAGAAAAAAACAAAGGTCTTTCTGTGTGGGGCTGCTTTGTGCAGAGCACAGGACTATGAGTGCACTGCCGCTGCCACCAGGTATGCGGACACTGTGCTCTTTCAAGACTATTTTCTGAGCTGTTTACGTGACCTAATGGACCTGGTTGGCCTGTAATATTGTGTACAGCACCGTGGTGACATTTGTAGTATAAGCGTGATTAGCTGAGCTTCGATGTTCTGGTTCAGTTTTGCTAAAAAGCATTCTGTTTTTTGGTTCTCTTGAAAAAGTATGCAGCTATAGAGTTTCCTTGAATCAATGATGAAAATTCGTAATGCCACCAGATGGATTCCCCCGAAGGCAGGGAATTGTGGGATACTGAACCTCAAGTCAGACACTTTTAGTAAAGAATTCTGAAATGACAGGGAAAGGAATTTCATGTGGCCTCTTTGCCCTGTCTGTCTGCCTGCCTGCCTGCCTGCCTGCCTGCCTGCCTGCCTATCTATCTATCTATCTATCTATCTATCTATCTATCTATCTAT
>JAABNY020000034.1:7990388-8007697 GCA_015164015.2 Brevimyrus niger
CTATCTATCTATCTATCTATCTATCTATCTATCTATCTATCTATCTATCTATCTATCTATCTATATCTATCTATCTAGTGTTTTGTTATGTGATTCCATATTTTTGCTTTGACTATTGAGTTAGGGGGAGAGGGGCAGACTTCAGTGTTGGGATTCCCTGCTGCCCCAGATGGAGTCTATTATAACTGCCCGGTCACCAAGGTAACGAGCCTTGTGTTGACATCCACAGCTGTAAATCGGCATGGTCTCTGCACATCTGGCTAGCGTGTTTCATGGCCCCAGTGCAGCAGATTGCGGGGGGGGGGGGGGGGCTAACTGTTTGACACCGGGAGACGTGGTTTCAACAGAAATCAGCATAAAAACCCAGCGTCTCATCATTCTTATAGAGGCGTGATCAGAAGTAGGTTGAGAATGCGAGTGAGTGGCATGTGATTCCCGTGAATGATTTTCAATTTCACTCCTCCATCGATGAGGTCTCACAAAACGCATTTCTGTGTGTTTCTGTCCAGAGGGTAGCGTTATGCCTAAGGGGGCTTTCCAACGGGAAATTCCTCCTTGTTGCTCTTCTCCAACTTAGTCTGGGGCCCCGTGAGGACGCTCCTGCCCCACCCGCTGGGAATTTGGCAGTGTCCCCGCACTGTTGAACATGTCCGTGCCAAAGGCAGGAGGTTTTACGAATATTCCTTGCTATCCATCGCCCTTTTTGCCCACGCCCCGGGACCTGGCTGTGGGTGAGGGGTGTGTGTGTAAACGTTTATGTGCGCTGGATATTCTGGGTTTTTTTCCCCTTGTCTGTTTATGTGAGCACAGACAGCCTTCGCTGACTAAGTATAATCATTATGAAAGCTGTTTAGCAGACACTTGCATTTTGAAGCATTTCAGCTCAAACTTCCAGTTTTACCATTATTCAGTAGAAGAGTTTAAGTGGTAGCCAGCCTGTCTGGTCTCTCTGATACTCACAGAATACCTGCATTATACCTTCAGAATACCTGCTTGTTCACATGCATGGAGGTGAAATGTTCCACTGGTTATTGTGTGAATGAAAAAGTAATAAATAGAATATAAATATTGAGACATATTAACATAACATAAATTGCACATGACTGATTATGGTCTGGGGCAGGGTAATTCTCAGATTTTTTAAGGTGGCAGGCTTAAAAGGGGTCATAATTTATGCAGAAAGGCCAACCTTATCATTCGCCAATGATATGCTTTGAATTAGTTAGTGACAGGTGGAGGGGGGCTCTCCAGTAGCCAATCAGCTTTAAGTTGAGTCCTGTTCCCTCACGCTCTGTATATGCCCCTGTTTCTCTCGAATTTGTGGGGGGTGTTGATGTTGTTGCTAGATCCCTAATGCCCTGCTAAAGAACACTGTCTCCTGCGGGTGCTCCCTCTTGGCTTGGCAGGGGTCCGTACCCATGGGCCGGCCGCGGACGAGGCGCCGGGCCCCATACGGCGCCGAACCACCAGCGAGGGACAGTACCAGAATGGCCAGAGTGGGGCGCCAATGGAGAGCAGTACGGTGCGCTCACCTGTGCGCTGTGTGTCACCTGAGTTTGCCAATACCATCGCCCTCAACCCTGGGGGGCGGCCCAAGGAGGTAAGGGGGCACCGCTTCACGGTTCCTGGCCTTTTCCACCTTTCGATGCTGTGTTTTCTAAATGCGTTCGTGCCTGCGTGTTTTTTTGCACGTGTGGGCGTGTTCTTTGTGTCCCCTCCCTCTCCAGGGACAGATGCACAGTTACAGGGAGGCTTTTGAGGAGGCAGAGTCTCCAGTCAGTCCCAACAGCAGCACCGGCGGTGAGGCTCCTCCCCAAACCCCTGCCTTCCCCGTCTCGCCACAAACCCCTTACTTCAACCTGTGTAAGTTCACTCTTCCTGCAGGGGGAGGGCGCTGTAGAGCTGTCAGTCTTGTAGGCATATGTAACTAGACTTTTAAAGATGATTGGAAACATCCCCACAAAGGAATCACTCTTAAGACCCGCTGTTTTTTTAATTCTGTGACTGTAAGTCCTGAATCATCTGAGTAAGTAATTTAAAGCTGCTTTAACGTGTGTGTTATATTTCTGCCGCCTAAACAAAAATGAACAAACTAGGATTAAGTGATGAAAGGTTTGCACCTTATATCAGATAAACACCTCTAATCTGTGTATTCATTTACACGGGTGGATATAGCCATGAATGCTGTTGTATGCGTTTGTTGTGTGTTTACACTTTGCGGTGCTTATTTGTTTTGGGCTAACTGTATCGGTGATGGGTTTTTTTCTGCTTCTTTGATCACATCTCTTGGCTTTATCAGCTGGGACTCCTGGAGGAAAAGCCATAGTGAGAACTTGTTTGATAGATCGAGCCAAAGGCAATTTGAATAGGGGTGTTAGAGTAAAGGTGGGACTCCACTTTACCTGCCGTCCAATGACAGCAACTGCTGTTTACGAGGCTCAGTGTCAGAACGACAATGACGTGATTTGGACGTAGTGGCATTGCGGTCGGACTGGGGGACTTTAACACTATAACACCATTCCCCCACCCCACCCATTGTCACGGGGGTCGGGCATTCCTTGGTTTACATGCCCCCCACTTGATAGCCTCCCTGAATCCACATCGTTAACCTTTCGTTATTTGAGGAACGTTAACTCGGCAGCTGCCGGCCTCGTAAATCAGCGAGATGCCCACCCCCCCTCCCCCCCAGCACGTCCACACTCGATATTTCTGTAGCTACAGTGAAGTTAGACTTTAGTTCTGTGGTTTCTATTAGCTATTACCTGTATATGAGGTTACCTACTTACCCCCCTCGACCTCCCATCTGCTTCCCAGCACTAATATAAAGTGCCTTGTAAAAGTCTATTACCCCCTAACGACACTGAAGTGCCCCCGGTCTTAGAGCCCTGGAGATGGACACGTACCCAGGAGGTGCAGTCATAAGTTTTATTTTGGCCTGAAACAGAATAGCTCCCCTTACGAGGGATCGCTTGTTAAAATGGCTCTAGATTTATACACAGAGACGTGCAGATGGGTGCCAGGCACATTAAATTAATGTATGATGCATCCAATGTTATTTATTCCATTAAAGCCACTGCATCACCATTATTATTAATGAAGCAAATGGCTATTTTTGGTTCTTAATAAAAACTAAACAAACAACAATTAAAAAGAAGTACTCTTAGCACAATAGCAGAATTAAGGGGATTACCTGCATAGAATTGCAGTATTATAAAAAGTTCTATAAAAAAAAATCAGAATACAAATTTTGTTTTAATAATGTAAAACCATTACCATGCGATTCTGCTTAAAATCGAATTTTGTGCCAGGATGTGAACCAATAAGAAGCACTCTGCACCTTGTTCGCTCCGACCCCATGTAAGGAATACGATTAATCCGCGAGTGCAGACAGGGTGGATTACAGGTCACAGGGCCCGCGCTTTTTGTTGCCCCGGTAACGCTATACGCCCAGGTGCGTTTCCCACCTGCTGTCTGCTGGGAAGCCTGAGGGTTCTCGTCCCATCCTTCGAGGCGTATAGCAGGCATGTTGCCATCAGAGTTTCATCATCGCAGCTCCCTCCTCCTGCAGTGAACTGTGGGAGCTTGTAGAGCAGCCCCTAAATGCTAAACACCCCCTGCCACGTTTCACAAGGCATTTAGGCTGCGTAACAAAGAATTGATTTGGATTCTTTGGTAAGTGGAGGAAGCATGCCACTACCGCACTGTGTTCCTGTGACCACCCGTCCTAACCCACCTATGCCCCCCCCCCCAACCTCCTTCCGGCATGCAGATGGAAAGTCGACTAACTTATGGCATGTAGGTCCCTTTTTGCTTCATCACTTCACCCATACTCAATATCGGCCTGTTCATTTGTGATTTTTGGGTGCTGACCCCACGGCTCTGAATGTGGGCTGCTTTCCCATATCTTTTTTCCATTTATAAACTTGTCACCACGGCTTCTATTTTGGTCACGTGACCACGACGCCCACATCTCTGCTATCCTTCCGGGTAGCAGTCGGAGGGTGGAGTGTCATGTGACCCGTGCGGATGCTCACTGTCCCCTTGCTAGTCAGCCTATAGGGGCAGCATTTCACGCCGTTTGCTAAAAGCAGCCCCTGCATGATCAAGGTAGAGAATGTGTGCCTTGCGTCTTGTGTCCCTGGTGTTGTGTCCACGCTCTGCCGATCGCTCGCTGTACGACACGCCCCTCTCTGGCCGCTTTTAACAGCTGAGCATTCCTGTGCTGTGTCCTGTGACATCACCGACTCGTTCCTTAGGTGGAACATGAAGCGAACGTCGCCGCTCGCTGCTCACGCCCCAGTGGGATGCCTTGAGGACACACACAGCTATGCACTGTAAAGGCAAGAGCTGCTGATTTTCTGCTGGATGATGGACCCTGTCTTCTCCTTCTCCCCACCCACCAGGTCGTTCCCCCCCAGGTCTGGCTAAGACCCCACTGTCCGCCCTGGGCCTGAAGCCCCACAATCCAGCCGATATCCTGCTGCACCAGAGTGGATCAGGTCAGTTCTCAGGCTCGTCTTACGTGTCCCAGAGGCCACCAGGCAGCATATGCCTGAGTATCAAGATCAGGACACGCCACCCCTCTCATTTATTTTAGTTTTATTGCCATTTCCCCCCTCTGTAATAGTACAGTGAGCTAGTAACTGCTTACAGCCTGAGTGTCACATTTTATATTGCAATTGGTTGGGGTTTATTCTGTTGACGTGGCGAGCGGCCGTCAGTTTCATTTATGGCCTGCTATCATTCAGAGCTCTGCATTCTCCGGTACCTGGGCCCGAACGCCAAACAGCGGACATGAACTAACAGTAAATATCTTTTGAGCTGTAATACGAAAGACGCCTTCCGCCGCCTGGCCTTTAGAGTTGTAAAACGGTGTGTTATCAGCCAGCTACAGCGGCTCTCACTCCAGCTGGTTTGCATCTGCGGTTTTGTTAAGGTTCCCTTATCAGACTCAAGCCTCGTTGGCCAATGTCGATACGGGACTCTGTTGTGGAGCAATCCTGCTGTCTTTTAGCCTCCCTTCCTCCTCTCCTCCTTCAGTGGCCTTCGCTCGGTTTCTCTTTCATCTGTTTCTCTTTCTCTGCTCCCTCTCTCTGTCATCCTTCCTCCCTTACCGTCTACTCCCCCCCCCTTCCTCCACATCAGACTCAGAACCTAGCCCTGTAGGTGATGGTGAAGAAGGTAAGAGCATCTCCACGGATGCTGTCCATTGCATTCATCCTCTCCCAACTTCATAAGCACTTTAACAGATGTATCCCGACCTCTCCTGCAGAGAAGCTTTGCAGTGTCCTCCTCAACCCAGCTCACTTCTCCCCATCCATCAGCTTTATTGAACACTACCTCTTGTCACACCTCATGGCCATAATCCTCTGGTGCCCCGTTTAATGTCCAACGAAACAACACATCTCCCCCCCCCCTTTCTTCTTGATGACTCAAGGGCCTGGGTAGAAAAGACCCTTCAGGCTCATCTGTCCAGTAAAAGGAGACCATGTCTCGTCTACGAGCAGCTGTAGGAACCCTCTAAAAGGCTAGCTAGTGTGTAGTCCTCCATGCTCTGTAAGATTAGAGGCCTGTAAAACAGCTCTTTGGGGACATCTTTCTCAGAATCTGGGGCCCGATAATGTTTACAGATCGCAGGTCATATACCGTCTCCGCCAGCTGAGCAGTAATTTCTGCATTACCGCTTGGATCCAATTAATTTTTACGAGTTGGGTAAGAATGTTCAACTCAGGGGATATGCTGTGCTTTAAAATATGAAACTAAACTAAATATGAATGAGGGACAACATAGAGGTATTGGGATACTTTATGGAAACACATCTCACGTGAATTTTGTCAGACATGTCAAAGGCGAATGTAAACATGACCATAGCACTGAGTGTGAACTCCTTCTGGATTTTTTAGATCATGCTGGTGTGGTGCTCAGGGGTACCTAGATGTTTTGCTTCATAAGCAACCAAGGCTAGTCATGCAACTCAGGTGACACCAGCAGCCCTCTGGGGCGCCATCTTCCGAGTAACCTGGTGCGGGGTGGGGGCGGGGGCAGAAATTAGGACAGAAAAGTATTTCGATGGTAGATCTTAATCCAGATAATTGATATTATACCAATAAAACATAGAACCCCAATGAAGTGCAAGGAGAACGTTCTGTTTTTGAGAATGTTAATGTTGGCCAGTGGTCAGATTACTAAGCAGTGAAACATTTTTGAGAAGTACCACATCAGCTTTGATTTTTGTTTGTAGAGTATAGTCAAGGTTCCTTACATTAACTATTAAGTTCCTGTACTTTCCTTAGCAAACTGCCATGTGGTAATCATTCCTAACCACAAATAATAAGGATATAATACATTGTTTAATGCACATTTATTTTTCATTTGCTGTTTGCTGGAATGTTCTGACTGGAGAGAGTTTTCATCTCATCTGCATGTGTGTTGCGTTCTGCCATCCTGTCTTCACTCATGTTGCAGCTGAGGAGCTCAGCCATGCCCTGGTGTTCTGTGACGTGACGAGCGCCTCCCGCTTTTTTGACGGCCTCCTCTCGGGTGCTTTCCAGAACCTCGCAGCTACGTGGAATCCGTGGCCCGCACTGCGGTTCCTGGAGGGGGAGTAGGGGAGCAGATGGGGTCCCCCATACCACCTGGATATTCCGAAGATAGCATCTCCAGGCAAATGGCCCCCCAGCACCCCTACAATGCCCCGCTGTCCTCAAGCAGCCCCATTCACAGCACTGAGGGGTAAGCTTCTCCTGCAGTGTAACCTGGGATTTTATTATTTTCATTTTTTGGATGGGGAGGTCATCTATGGTTGACTGCCAACATGGGCGTCGTTAGGTCCCATCACTCAGGGTTACAGCCCCGAGTATTTTAGCCCGATGCCAATCTTCCTTCAAAAAAAAAAGGTTTTAAAAAGTGAAAGCCCAGGTAAACTGAGCCCCGGATCTGTTCAATAGTTATTAACTCTCCTGACTGCAATGGCCAAAATAATCATAATGATCGGTGCCAAATGCGCGCAATTAAGTTGATTAATTTTGCTGCAACATCACAAGAGGTCTCAATATACCACAATTATGTGGGATATTATCCATACACAGCTTCTTTATTTTACAAAATGACTGCGAATTCCACGGTATATTTCCAGCAGTTACAGTGCAGACCCATTATACCGGGCGTGTTTTACATGTCAGGTCAAAACTTAAGCATGTCCCAGGAGCAGATGATGGGGAATTCAACCCACACCCCACCCTTCTGCATCCTCGAGAGAGAGAGAGTCTGTTGTCTGGAACGAGAGTTGGCTGTTCTTTCCATTTGAGAATACATACCAGCCTTATACTCTCATCAACAGGCAGACATAAAAGGAATAACTGAATAAGGCAGCATGAAATCCACTCCCTTTGAAATTTAAAGCAAAGTTAAATTGGTTTGTTTATCTTTTAGCATTTGAAACTGATTCACCTTTAGTCTTCTGATTTGCTTTGGGAACATATAGCCTGTTCCTGTCATATGATTCAAATAACAGTTAGATTTGACTCAACGGATGCGTAGGTGTATGATAGCTTATGATGTAATGCTATGATTTTATGACATTGATTTCTTTGTCCATATGTCAGAAGCTTCACTCTGGCTGACGGCAATTTCCGGATGGGATCCCTCACTCACTCTGCAGGGGACCTCCGTTCCCAGGTCCCGGAAAGCACATACCGCACCCCCACCTCGTCACATATGGGTTCAGGCAATGTGAGCTCCCCCTATATGGGTCCCGATTATAATTCATACCAACCAGAAGGTGCCCAAGTGAGCATCATGGGCGTCCACACGGTTCCCGGGAGCCCCAACACCCTGCACCGCACAGTGGCCACCAACACGCCACCCAGCCCCGCCCTGCAGCGCCGAACGGCCAATCAGGGCAGCCCGGCCTTGGGCAGGCGCACGGCAATGCCCAATGGCGGTGAGCCTGGAGGCAGTCCCGTGCTAGGCCGCCACCCCTCTGTCACCCAGGTGGCCCCGGGCAGCCCGAGCTTCGACCGACACCCGACGCACAGCGGCTACACCACACCGGACGGAAGACATGGCACACTGTCCCGTCAGAGCAGCTCCTCAGGGCCCCACCCTCCATCCACGCCCTCTTTCCCGGTCTCTCCTGGGGGCTACCAGGAGGGGGCAGGCCTGAAGCAGGGCAGCCCCCTGCCTCAGCCTCAGCTCCCGGAGAAACAGCATGTAGCAGCTGGGGAGAGGCCCAACGGCATCCTTTCCTATGGCACGCTCAATGGGAAGACATCCTCTCCGGTGTCCAGCGCCGGCAGCACGCCCAACACCAGCTTCTCACACACTCTACCGGACTTTACCAAGTACTCCATGAATGGTAGGCATGACCACCAGCACTCAACTGTTCCAGACCCAAGCCTGTAAATGCGCTGTCATATTATTCCTTCATTATTATGAACAAAATCAATCATAAAGGTAACTACGTGGGTATCTCTAGGGCTGTTATACTGGGTCTTCACCCCCCCCCCTTCAATTTTTGTGCCAACATGTGGATCAATGGGCTAGGATGCTGTTCCTGTGATTGGATGGTCATTGGTCCAAATCCCATGGCCACCCCATGTAGTTCACTACAACACCCCAACAGAGTGACTGACCATGCTTTTTTGAAATGCATGTTGATTTGGCTAAAAATGTTTGCTAATAAAACGTAAAATGTCTATAATGTATCACTGAGCATTGTTAGACCCATATTAGATTGGCCCAGTTTAATAGTTAACCAGAGAATTTCCAGATTACCCAATGAGGGAATGCAGTATCTCAGGGGCTTTTCGCAGGTAGTTCTTTAGGCCCTGATAAGGAGCGTGGTTCCCATGCAGCCGTGGCCAAGACTGGGAAGGGCATGTGAGGATATGCATGGTCCATTCTTCCTTAATCAGCTAATCCCCCAAGCCCTGAAGCCAGTCTCAGAGGACCCTTTAAAAAAGCGTGATTTATTTTCAACTCATGGCAGATGGAAGCCCAGAAATGAAGCTCAACGTGAAGTTTGTCCAGGACACCTCCAAGTTCTGGTACAAGCCAGACATTTCTCGGGAGCAAGGTGAGAGCCACTCACTGTAATGTATAGACCATGGTCGTTTTCATGGGTTTGTTGGAGGTTTATGATTAAAGAAAAGGCATTTATACACCGAGCATGTTCCAGGCACTATTTGTCAGTTTGAAACTTCAGTCATCTGTTTCAGTTTATAACCTTCATTGAATGAGATGATCTTAAATGTAGATATCAATAAACATTAGCACATGTCGCTCTTGACATCACACCATGTGCCGTTTGATGCTAGTTACAGCTCTGGCTGGGACACATTTCCATGTAAATTCTCCACGCAAATGTGTGTAACGCCCCCCACATAAATGTAAGATACGGCCTTCCTTTCCAAACACACTTGTCGTGACCGTGCCATAAGTTTTCTGCTATGTTGCTCACTGACAATGGTGAGTTGTGATTAGAGACGTCCCACTGCACACAGGCCGAGAGTTCACTGTGTGATCCTATATCTTTTCCTAGCATCACCCTGTTTGCTTATGTTCACAGTTTATTCATTTATGTCGCCCTCTGTCATCCCTTGCTGCTTCTAACTGTCAGAGTCTCCAACCTTAATTACTGTTAGAGCTACACATATAATACTCTGCTGACCTGGTGGCGGGGGTGGGGGAAGTGATGACAAAGTTGTCGACTGTTAATTCTCCTTTCACACCCCCTCTGCTGCATGCTGTTACAGTGCAGCGCCTCGTTGTTCAACAGAAAAAGATACAAAAATTTATCCGATTTCTAATAAGTCTTACACAAGCTACTCATTGGATCCCTATGGGCTACTAGCGGCTTCGGATTGACATGTCAGCAGCCACTGGTCTAGTATAAAAATAATTTGTGAAATTTATTGTGTCTATACTTGGAAATTGTCCTGAAATTGTCTTGCGTGTTACTGTATGTTTCATATCAGGGTATAACCAACCAAGATTCTTGGTATGTTTAACATACCCAGACAATAAATATCATTCTGATTCTCATTTTGACGTTCATCTCCTTTCTTGGTCTCCCTCAAAGCCATCAACCTGCTGAAGGACCGGGAGCCCGGGGCATTCATCATCCGGGACAGTCACTCTTTCCGGGGCGCCTATGGCTTGGCTATGAAGGTGGCCTCGCCCCCCCCTTCCGTCCAGCAGTGTAAGAAAGGTACAGGGGGGGATGATTCATACAGAACCTTACCATTAGACAACAATGTGTCTTGAGTTGGTGAGTGACAAGGGGTGGAGCACTCTGTGGCCCAATCAGCTTTGAGCTGAGGACGGTGCCCCTTTGGCTACACCCCTTGTCTTATCCCTTACATGTGCTGCAAAACAAAGCCCGGGTTCTTCCCCGCTGGCTTTGGCTAGGGTGGAGGCGGTTTGGAAGTTTCTGGAACTGCGCCCTGGCATTTTGCAGTCGTCTTGTTACTTATTCAGAGAGTCTTGCTTGTTACTAGTCTCACAGAAATTGCCATTTGACGTATTCAACAACAGGTCCGGTACATTTCCACAGCAAAGCCCCCTGTAACACCAAACAGCCCTCCATAGTCAGTGCAGTCTTTCACTTTGGCTTGTCTATTGGAACGTTTGTTTGGGAAAATTCAATCAGACTGCCAAAGTGTATGTGCACTGAACTTACCCCAGGCTAGGACTCACATGTACAATGGCTTGACTGAATTTGGAAAATGCGGTAAAGGCTTTACAGCATCTGGATTAAAATCCATGTAAATTAAAGTCATTTAGAGGCCACCCGCACAAAACATCCAGCGGCGACTTGTCTACAGAGGCACAGTGCTTGTACAGACAAATTCAAAGTAACACTGTGTGCGTTTGTGGGAGGTGGTTGTGGCGGGGGGAGGGCTGGTAATCAGTACAAAGTTTCAGATGCTCTTATAACGTAGGTTTTTTTTGTTTAAAACATCAATTGCCTCTATCCGGGAGGAAGATCTGTTTGCCACTTATTTTATATTGTTGCATGCATGTCAAGTCTTTCATATCGGAGTAGCTAAATGCGTGTTGTAATGTGCTGCAGTTTTTAATTTCTCTCTGTAATTTTCTGCTTCCTTGTAGCTGGTGACAACACCAACGAGCTGGTGCGGCACTTCCTGATCGAGACGAGCCCCAAGGGAGTGAAGCTTAAAGGGTGTCCCAATGAGCCCTACTTCGGTGAGTGAGACCCTGCCCGTGAGCCGAATTGCTACACCACTGCCCACACGCCACCACACCGATTCAGTTTGAGAAGAGCCTTTCATAATACAACAGTTTTGTTCACGCTCTCAGTCATATGACCGTATTTGTCTGCTGTACCGTTCTTGAAGAAACTCGGAATTCTCTAAATACTGCACAGGGTCTCCTGAAGCCTGTGGTTCTGCAATGTCCTTCCTCTAATTCACCACATCACCACATTACTTAGAGGTCTTGGCAATTCAATCGACAAAGCTGACTTTTACCATCTCCTGTATACAATATATATAGTAAACAAAACCCGTGACATCAGCTTATAAAATATGCTGCAGAACATCCTGATATGGAAATTGTTGACCACACATCTTTGTTAAAGAAGCCTGAGAGTTCAAATAATCAGTTGGTTGACATCTCCCTCAGGCATCTGTTGGGATTAAATAGAAACGTTTCTGCTCTTCCTCAAAACCCTTGAGTATTGTCTCTATATTTAAAAGAAATTGCATATTCCAAGCTATATTCTGCCAAGTTTTGCACTCAGGGCTGTCTGTAAGCCAGAACACACATTGCATGGATCTAAACAAGCATCGACAGCAGTTAAAAAATCGGCCTTTGCTTTCGATAATTGGCGCGGGGCTCCGAGCCTCTATTGGCTGTTGGAGGTGACATCCTTCCCTCCCTGTCTGTTTATCCCGCAGCCCCCCAAACACGGTCAGACGGCTACATGTTAAGATTTACAGGCACGTTCCATCAAAACCAGACCCCAGAGAAGCATTCTGTCCAAACCAGGAGACAGCCTCTTTTGGCTGTTTATGCTACGCACTCTTGTCCATATATAGTGGCGTAAAGTTCCTCTTCTGGCTAATGTTATAAAGCTCTAGCAAATAGGAACGTGTAGCATGAAAGCATTGGATGCTAAGCCAATGCTGCTAGCGTCTGTTTCACATTTGCTTTGGAGCTGAGTGCTATCACTAGAGCAGTTTAAGCATGTGAGTCTGGGCTTCTCATAGAGCGAGACAGAATGGGAGGCTCACAATGTCTTTTCCCGGTGGCTCAAATGGAATTTTTTAATGTTGCCTCAATGGCCAGTGGTCAATAAACATAATGATATACCTCTGAAGTACTGATGTTTTCTCATTGTTCCTGTGTGTGTTGAACTGTAGGGTGTCTGTCAGCGCTGGTATACCAGCATTTCATCACCCCGCTGGCTCTCCCCTGCACACTGGTCATCCCGACCAGAGGTAAGGTACACACAAGTCCCTCAACTCATAATTTCACTGAGAAAATATGCAGCTAGATATTTCTTCGGTTGTAACCTAAGTGGTTAAAAAGGTTTACTAAAGGGTTTTCAAACCGCCGTGATGTTGTGTTGTGGGGTGAGTGAAGAACACCCAAACACATCCCAAGGACACTGATGTCTGTGGAGACCTCCTGCAGTGCATTCACACCTCTTTCTGGTTGCTTCTAGATCTTAATGAGGATACTCCAGACTTGGCCACACCCACAAACGTGGCTAACGATCTTCTCAAGCAAGGAGCAGGTAAGGATGGGTTGCCAATTAGCTCTGACAGACCCTCAATAGATGGCATGGACCCATAATCAACATACAGAAACACATTTTTATTTCAGGTTCTTGCCAGCAAAGAAATTGCGCTTTTTGTTTTTCTCTCATCTCTTGTCACAATGTTATGGAAATCTTTTTAGTTTTTAAAGTAGTACATGCATTACTTATGAGAAAGATATTAAAGAGTATTAATTCATACCACTGTATGAATTGAACATTCTCTTTTTGTTGTTAACTGATAATTAGCTGAAGTCTTCCATAACCCAGTCTTAGAAACTCATTAATCCATTTCCCCCAATTATGTATCATTACGATGTGACTACAGGGCTGAAGGTCCCAGCTGAATCTCATGGTAAATAAAGACTTTTTTGTGCCTCTGAACCTGCAACCTCCGAATGCGACACCCTAAGACAGGGACTCTCGCCTGCAACACCTCGTTTTTAATGTATTCATTTTTTTGCATGAGCACGTTATGATAACACCGGGCCGCAGACTCCCTCTCACCGCTCACCCCGGGCGTGCCTGTGCCGTCCGCTCCTGCCTGTCCCGCTGGAACACAGCTGGCTTTTCCAGGAATCCCTCTTTTTCCCATTGCCTTCCGGGTGGCATGGCAGGAATGTCGCTGCATGGAAGTGATGATGCATCCCTGACGTTTGACTGCCCCCAGTTGTATTTGATGCTGAATAACCGAACAGTGTTGGCTACCAATGTCTGATTTTTTCCCTAGATGTTTATGACCATATACTGCTTAAACTATTTTTTTTTTCTGTTTCATAGAAATGATATGAGAGGCAAAGAAAAATAGAAAATGCAGATTTTTTTACTCATTATAGCACTAAGCATATATATTACATTACAAAATGTATTATCATTACAAAGTAATCCTTTTATTTCAGAAAATTCTGTCTGTAGGACTTCACATGTCCTATACTTAATGTTGGGGCCATTCTGCAATGCATTCATCAATTCCAATCCAAATCAGGAAAACGAACTGGAATTTAAATCTCCCTGAAATTCAAATTCAATTCCAATTCTGTTCCCCATAGTTTTCTTCCAAAGCCAACTCCAGTTCCATTTCCTGATTTAGATTGGATTTCCCGAATGCATTCCAGAATGGCCCCAACCCAGCTGCAAACTAAGTAGCACATGTAACCTGGAATATGTTCCATGCCCCAAAAGGGAAATCATGACATCACCGCTGGCATCCTGGTCTGTGTACCACAGAATGTAATGCCTTTCAGTAGTTGGGAGTCATAGTTGCCTGTCTGGAATCACTTCGTCTCTGACTGGTTTACCTTGGATGGAGAATCTCAGCTGGTAGAGCACATGCAAGGAAACCCAGAATTGCACATGATGTCCTAACGGGCTGCAGTTTAGGGCCTCCTACCCAACAGCAATGGCAGCCTTTGCTGGGGGCACCCACTGGTAACCTGCAACCTCTCTCTTTCTTCCCAGCCTGCAATGTTCTCTACATCAACTCTGTGGATATGGAGTCCCTGACCGGCCCCCAAGCTGTGGCCAAAGCCATATCCGAGACCTTGGCATCCAATCCTCTGCCCACGGCCACCATCGTCCACTTCAAGGTGTCAGCGCAGGGCATAACCCTCACGGATAACCAGAGGAAGTGAGTGTGGGTGCCAGGCCTGCAGATCCCGATCGGTCGGTCGGTTGGTCGTTCTGTCGGTCGGTCGGTTGGACGGACAGACAGACAGTTAGGTGTGTTGCACATGAATATTTTGCAAATGTCCCTAAGCAGTTCCAGTCCATGCAGGCAGTCGGTTGTCCCTCCTGCTGTAGGGTGACTCATTGCTCCTCTGTTTGGCCAAGATGAACTGCAGAGGAGGCAAGTCATTCTCCAATACAGCCAGTGGTTTCCTGAGTGTCCTCTGCTCCATCATAGTCTCACCACAATTATGGGTTCCGAGCGGAGAAACCTTGGATTCCATTGACAATGTAGCAAATTCTATCGCTAATGCAGGACCTATATTTGCCGAATCCATCTTTGTACTGTACTGTAGTTTAAAAGAAGAAGTGTAGCAGATGAAATGAAGAAGAGAGGGTTATCAGAGGACTGGTTTCCATGGTCCACACACATTGTGAAATTTTTATCAGTGGTTTGTCTAAATCGGTCTGATTGGTTGAACACTGTAATGTGCATATTTATTAAATTGGTGAGCATGTTATAGTGTTATGAACTTTGTGAGTTTTCCTGCTGCTTCTCTCATACTTGAGGAAATCAGGAATAGTTCTGACTTGCGGTCCACCTCACTCTCTTTGCGGTACTGACTCGATCCTCTCCATCCCCCAGGTTGTTCTTTCGACGCCATTATCCTATCAACACCGTCACCTTCTGTGATGTTGACCCCCAGGACAGGAAGTAAGTAGGCTCTTCGGGTAAATATGTGAAAACATTGACTGCTGTATTTATTATTGTTTTATATTTTTTACACTAATTCGTTGTAGAGTCAGGGGGTGTCAGAGTGAGTAACTATGTTGCCTCACACCACCAGGGTAAAATCTCCTTTACCCTGTCTGTGTGGAGTTAGCATGTTCACTCTGTGCTGTGAGTTTATCCCACAGTGCAAACATGTCACGTTAGCGTAAGTGGAGTCTTGAAATTGGCCGAATGTGTGTGTGTGTGTGTGTGTGTGCGCGTGGATCCCCACAATGTAATGTAAATCCCTGTTATTTTGAAGTTGTGGGAACTTTTTTGGTCCCTACAGGGGAAATTCAATTTGATAAAAATCTTTGACTGCAATAAAAAAACTAAAGTGCCAAAAGTCTTCTATTCTGTGTGGTTACTTATGGTTAAGGTTAGCGCTGGGTCAAGGCTAAGGTTGTTATTGTTGGGATTAAGGTTTTGCCCATAGAAATTAATGGACAGTCCCCATAAAGGTCTGTGTGTGTATACCTTACAGGGTGTACCCCATCCTTGTGCTGCCTGATATTGACTCCAAAATTTGTATATAATATAGGGAGTTGTACGGTGGATGAATGGATGGATGAATAGATAGATGATAAAAACAACGTGTAATGTGTAACCTCTGTTACAGGTGGAACAAAGCAGAAGGTGGCTCAGCAAAGTAAGTTTTTCTCTTGTTGTTTATTCCTTTCTTTCTTTTCCCCTTTCTTATGCTCTCCATTCTTCCATAAACATGGTCAGCGCGTGAGGGCTCCCTCACGAGGTCCTCACGGGAACCTCCAGGACTGCATGCCTAACAGCGCCCCGCGGCGTCAGCACTGATCCCGACACTGTTGTTAGCGGGTTGACCGACCTAGCATTCTGCGACGGGGCGCTTCGCTAATTCCGCTTGCGTGTTTGTGGCGGCGTCGCTTGGGGACCGGCACGTATCTCCCGGTACATCTCATTCCGCTGTCATGCGAGAGGCCTCTTTGTTCCAGTGCCAGTGTCGCCCCTGTGCTCTCGTGCGTGATGTTTACGCAGCATTTAAGGAATGTTGTATTAGCGCAGTTACACGGGCCCACTGGTGCTGGAGTGCCGTGTTCAAAATGGTGAGGCTCACAGTCCGGAGACCGGGCCTGACACCGGTAAATTTAGCCCTGTCAGCGATCAACAGTGTTTAAGGACACAGCTGTTTCTCGGTCTCGACCGATATAGACCCCGAAGCTGCACTTATATTCCATTCCTGGTTTATCCACGTGGGACTTGTTAAGACAACAGGGGCACCACTTAATGCGGTCATATAAAATGCCGCAGAGGGGGGTTTAATGGCTGTTTCTTCTGCGCCCGTAACCGTGAATGAAACATCTCCTTTGTAATTATCTCACGCAAAGGGGGGTGGGGTGGTTACAGAATTTTTGAGCCTCACGCATTTGTTATAGATCTAGTCGCCGCACGGTTTAAACACTTGGCACACACAACGTAGCCAAATATGGCTCCACGGATTAGGACACCGTGGTCGGAAGGTTGCAGATTCAAGTCCCAGTGTCTCCAAACAAAATTATGTACGCTGTTTTTGGTCAGCTGCATAAATAATTAAAAAAATCTATAACTCTGATCCTCTCGTGCGACTTGTGGACGTGAGTAAGGGGTTGACGTTATCCCCGTCATTCATCTCTCACCTTCTCTTCAGGTTTTTCGGATTTGTGGCCCGCAAACAAGGAAGCACAACGGACAACGTCAGTCACCTTTTCGCAGAGATGGATCCCGATCAGCCTGCTACCGCCATCGTCAACTTTGTCTCCAAGGTGATGCTTGGCTCACAGAAGCGGTGAATCCCCTCCCCCACCTTCCCAGCTGCAGTTTGAATTTGTTTTGGAGATTCTTGTCATTTTCACATTTATTTCTCAATGTAACATTTCTTCTGTTGTATTGTTTCTTTGTATTTTTTTGGAGGGGGAGGGTGGGTTGAAGGAATTGGAGCCGATCTGAGATGGTGACAGAGCAGGTGCAGCGGGGGGGGGGCCGTAACGATGGTATGGCAGTGGGAGGGGGGAGGGTAAGGCCTGGGGTTCTGTGGGGCTGCGGTGCCGCCGTGGTGGTGGTGAGTCTGAGGGCTGC
>JAABNY020000034.1:8012211-8040033 GCA_015164015.2 Brevimyrus niger
CACACACACACACACACACACACACACACACACACACACATATATATATATATATATATATATATATATATATATATGGCAGCTGAGCTGTGCCCAGGATCACATATAAAACTCAATGCCAATATTGAAAATCATGTACCTACAGTCCTCTCTGGTATAATGTATTGCTGACCTCCTCATCTGGTAATACACCTTTCTTCCACATGGTGTCAGTCTTTGTCTTTCAAAAAATAAAAAAGTTCACATTTTGCCTCACTAAATGTGGCAAGGCATTGACAATGCATGGATTTTTGCCATTTTATACTGTATCTCTGCCTGTTTCATGCAGGTGATTCCATGATATGGATGATTTTGAATCCTTTGGTTGACATAGTTTCCCCCGGAGACACACCAGAGGAAGGCAAACAAAGAGTTCTATACAGTAGAGTTTACACTGTACCGATCGTTGTTTTCCAGGCAGTCATGTATCCTTTAGCCCCCATGACTGATAGGAGCAGACAATTACGTCCTTGTGTCTGCGAAATGTGAGGCCCTGCCTCTATAAAGGTGGTTTCAAAACGTTTCAACACCACTGCACCCCTGCTTTAGGTGGACCTCTTAGTGAGTGATCAGGGTGAGGGCTGTACATCTAGGGTGCCTTTCACTCAGCAAAATGCATCTCTTGGGCCTTGTCTCGAATGGGAATCATGAAGGTTCACCATGGAGCATGAATCCTCTATTGAAATGGCTTTTTTGGGTGGGGGGGGAGGGCATGCCACTGCTAGCTGTAGGCATCCTACTCAGGGTGGGAGGGTGGAGCCTCATAGCAGTGAGGTCTTTACATCAGCCTTGCAAAAAGCAAAACCATTCGGTCTTGATATAGTGCAGTGCGGCCGTTATATTCCTGGAAGGGTGTCGTTTTGTTGTGGATGCCGAATAAGAAAGTGCTGGGTATCCATGATAGTCAGTGTTCAGAACCCTTTTGGGGGTCATCTTGGCCTCCTGACTGGGACGGAACGTGGAGTCGGACAACGTTGCATCTTTGCACGTGTGACTTGGCGAGTGTGAGCGAGACTCTGTGTGTGAGACTCAGACGTTTATCCCGAGATGGGAAAAAGTGAGTCAGACCTCAGGCCTCCCGTACGACGCCTTCCAAGTCGGCTGCCATGCCCAGATCCAGCAGCACCCTCTGGATGCCGGTGTTGCACACTTGCTGACTAAAAACACACGCTCCAGGATGTTATTGTAGAGTTCACATGCGTGCCTGGTTTGCATTGCCCAGCCTCTGGGATGTTTTCTTTTTCTCTTCCTTTCATAAATAAGGACGGCAGAATGGTGCAGGAACGGAGCTCGGGAGCGGTGTTGGGCATGGATGAGTGATACTCCTGGCAGAAGTGCCTGCTCTCCGTGTGTCTCCGCGCCTGCATGATGGAACTAGCAAGACGTGCATGAACTGTGGAACCTGCACCTTGCAAATGCTCTGAAACATACTATAGTTTGTTCATAGATATATGAGGCTCTTCTAATTCATTAGGACCTGAGGATACGTTGAGATGAACTTCATTGATCCGGGGGAGAGGATGTGATTCACACAACAGCAAGACAGGCAAAGTGCTGAAAAGAATTGTGCAAAGACAGAACATATACCACAAACAACAGGCATATACCACAAACAACAGGCATATACCACAAACACATTTTATAAAGTACTCAACACATAAACACAGTATTGCAAATTAAGGAAAAAGTAGTATCTATTTATAAAATAAATATATGTGCAGTTATATGTGCATATAGATACTTTTACTACAAATGTAATGCCATGTTTTATTGTAAGTCTTGCAAGTTCATTAATTTCTAAAAAAAAATAACAAAAATAAAGAAAAATAACATAAGCAGCTTCTGGCAGGGCTGGGATGTCTGTTAAAATGTTTAGATCTGAGTAGAAGGTCCAGGGTAGGAGCTCAGAGGTGACAGTTCTGTGTTGCAGTTCTGTGTCTCCCTTCTGACTGGCAAACTGTTTACCATAGTTTTACCATTTGGCGTGTTGACTGATGAGCCTCTCTTGACAGTCAGGTGAGCACCTAAGTGCATCCTTCTTTGAGACTTACATCTTATTTATTTAGCAGACAAACATTTTTTTTTGAGAAAGCAGGGTCAGCCGGTCCCCAGAGCACTCAGGCCTCGCTCAGGAGCCAACCATTAAATCACTCTGTATGCCTTGGGAACTGAACCAGCAACCCACTGGTCCTTTCCCAAAAAGCCATGCATATTTACATAAAAAAATATTTTTTGAAAACTATGACCTAAGCACAGAAACACTAATGAGCACGTAAACATGCTAGTACTGATGGCACAGGAGATTGATGATTTTGTTTGTGATTTGCCTTACAAAGGAGCCTGGCTGCATCTCCGTGCAGGTGGAGGGCAATGGGACTGGTCCACCGGCCTTAGTGCACCTAGGTGTTTACTGACACTGCACAGGTTGGAAGGAAGTTCTGTGGTTGTCACATGACCAGCACCATTTCCGTGTGCTGATTCAGGGCAAGGCCCAAAGGTCTTAACACTAAGGGCCTCGATTGAATTTGGGGCTTCTCCACAATGCAGGCTGAAGCACTGACTGGCCGAGAAGCCCTCTGCTAGACAGTAAGGAGGGCCGAGTCTCACCTGACCTGACGCATTAAGCATTTTAGTTCCGAATGCACATTTAGCACCAGGAAGAGCCGGCTACTGTGACGAACGCAGGGTACAGTAAAGATGCCTCATGTGCATTTGGAGAACAGCAGACGTCCATCATTGATTGCACCCCGCTGGTGCCTTACAGGCCCCTTGTGTCAATTCCGCTAAAGTAACAGCAAAGACTTGCTTTCACAAACATCACTTGCTGGGAGCCTGGGATGACCAGTTTGCTTATTGGGTGAAAAAGGTCTTTTCTGCCCACCATAAAGGGCTCTGGGCACAGCCTTCTGCGGCTAACAGAAACGGCATCCTCAGACCCCGATGGCATTCATGCTCTGGATTCTGTGAGACATGCAGCATCCAACGCTATAATGTCATGGCAGTGTTTCAGCAATGCGACGCGTTGTCTGGGAAACTTTTTTGTTGGCCCCAATTCAACATACATTGCCCCTGGACTGAATTTGCCTTCCTGCATGGACTTGTGGGAGTTCAGGCTACGCTGGGCAGGCCTCCCCGTCCCTTACCCCATCTCTCTGGGGCATGCCGGCTATCTTCATTCCTCCAATCACAAGCGCTCCCTTGGCATTTTGCCTGTAATTGCGGTGCCAGGAGTGGGAGACTGGCCAGCCGTCCTTTCCTATCGTAAGGCGTAGCCAGTGGCCTTGTTGCGAAAGTGTACCGGCAGGTGAGTTAACCTCTACTGTTGACATGAAAGAGCATGGCAATCACACACCGATCTCTGTGGACTCACGCCTGATGACCTCATACCCTTGGGACCGGACCCCAATGAGATCATGGGGGGGGGGAATTAAGAGAAAACAAGCTGTTGCCCTGCAATGGCCCCAAACAATGATTAGACTGGTAGTTATGTTTGACTTTGCGGGGACCCCTGATTTTGTTTCCTCACATTTTTGATTCCAGTCTAATGCCCCGAAGAATAGAACAGCGTGATTAAGCCACAATGGGGTTAATTGGGCTGCCCTTACCTCCTTGTTCCTGGTTTTCATCTTCTAACAGATTTTCCCGGCTCCTGAGACACCATATAAACAGGTCGTAAAGAAGTCTGGCATGGTCAGAGAGGAAAGCGATAAGGAGCAGTGAACATGCAGGCACACCCACGGGCACTATAGTGATGATGGACATGAACTCATAAACCAGGGTTTGCTGGTTTGAGGCCCAGATGAGGGCTGTTGTCCTACCCAATTTATTTAATAGAGATTTTATAGTTGAAGGTTGGCTGGGATTCAAATGTCTGCTAATCAATTTGAAAAGTTGGGTCTCTTTGGAGGAACCGTGGGCTGAAATGTGATGTTCATCTGAACATGCCTCACCATCGCTCCACCATCGTGTCCCAGTGCTTCAGTAGTGTCTCACACGTGGCACTCCAGGAGCCCCGATCGGCCCTTTGCGAGTGTATCTGCAGCTGGAGCGTAGTGAATCATTATGTAATCTCTGTTCTGGATCCTAGTGTTTGTCATGTGCAGACCTCAGCCTCAGAGCACCTTAGAAGATCTTCTAAAGAGGAAAAGGGAACATTGACCAAATATCTGGTCTCTGTGATAAAAGACAATCTTTATACAAAACAATAAATATATTCAATTTACTACTTTTGAATATAAAATTTTCAATAGCTTTTCATGATAACAATCAAACTTAGATAGTAAAGATGTGTGTGTGTAAAGATGGGTGTAAAAGTATTATGCTGTTATTCTCCCCAGCCAAGTTGTTTGCCGAACTGCACTCGGTGCATTTAATCACAGACATTGGACCCCCGACCCACCGCCCATTAAGTGTTCCCTGCTCCTCGATGCTGATGAGCGGTTGGAGTGGGAGCGACAGAGGGCTTTGCCATGTAATGATCTAAACTTCAGCTTGTAATATGTGCTCCCCATGGGAGACCACAAGTGTGAGAGCCCAGGCCCACGCAATCTTAGCCAATCAGCGCAGAGCGCTGTGGCTCCCAATGGGATTCTATAGGCGCTCCCCTGTCATAGACCCACCCCATTCACACCGGTTGAGATGTCACTGCATGGATAGAGTGGTTCAGGATGAGGCAATGGGGAACTATGGTAAAAAGAAGATGACAATTCGAGAGGGGCCAGATCAAACTGGCTTGGGCTGGGATTGTGGCTTACTCACACAAGCACTCTGTAAGATGCACTGATTACTCAAGCTTTCGTTAATTTAGTATTGACTAAAGGTTTCCAAAACCTCAAATCTCCAACACGAAAGCCCGAATGATGTGGCTTACTGTCCGACATCCTGCGCATCTGTGAATTGTCAGATCTGGGTTCGAACAATGGCTTTCCTATACCAGAGCTCAATAAGTGAACTGTGCATCCATACCAACACAAATAAAGTAGTAAAGAAAGGAATACTTTGCAAGCATAACTCTCGTATTAGGATGCTGTGGTTTCGAGAAGTGCAACTTAATAGGGGGTTGAATTGAGAAACTCCAGAAGGTCTTTGAAAGTTTATTTTGAGGTCATTAAGAAGAAATTGGTGAATTGAGAGTGCCCTGATCAGGAAAAGGCATGTCACACAGCTGGGCAGGGCTTTGTGTAGTTGATTAGAGTTGCAATAGAAGAGAAGCTAATTGGTCAACAGTATATTAGCATTTGGCTAATCAGCTGGGGGCATTGCACTTACTGGTCTGGGGTAAAGTTGAGGTCAATAATTGCTAGTTGGACTGTGGTTTACTGAGGCCCACCTGCTTCCTAACCTTGGCCTCTGAGGTCTCAAACCCAGCTGGTGGAGGGAAGGCAAGGTGACCCCACCGGCTTGCTTCCCTCAAATCCCCCCGGGGCACTGGGAGATGGATGACGCCCGCAATGACCTACTGATCCCACCGATTCTGTAACGTGGGCCCAGCTGGCTGTGGCAGGTGGCTGGGTCCGCTTTCAGAGAGGTGCGTCTGTGATGACATTTATGGGGGTTGGGGGTGGGAAAGAGCTGAGGGGCTCGAGAAGGGGTTCAGCAAGGCCAGTTCTTGGGCTACACCATCAACAGCTCTGGACAAGTTGCTCGTAACTCTGCTAACCGCTTAGGTCCTTGCTAACTGCTCCCTTGAGCTCCTCATGGTTTGTTGGGTAATAGAATTTGAATTAGCATAAATTACTCTTGTATGTCACTTATTTTATCCATTTATGACATGATATGTTTTACGATGATGGAAAACAAACAAGATTTTTTAAAAATGTAGATTTTTTTTTTCTTCCTTGGGCATTTTTAAATTGTGAACAGATTTTCTTTTGTGTAGCAAAAATGACCCAATACCTGGAACAAGCTCCAGGAAATAAACCAGCATCAGATCCATCTGCAACACCCACAATTAAAAGTATTACTCACACGCACTGAAGCCTCCACACTCGAATCGTTTGCTGGCACTCGGAGGGCCCTGGGGGGGGGATGCCGAAGTCATTCCCGGGGGCTGCTGTGAGATCGTAGCTTGCCGGCATCGACCCACCATCACCGAGGCCACGGCCAGTCCATCTGGACGCAAGACTGGCCGTGTCGATACAGAGCCTCTTCTTAGCTTTGCCCCAAAGCGGCTGCCGGATTCAATTGGTAGTCAGGGGAAACTCGGGGATCATCCTTAACGAAGGAGTGCATGGGAAAGGAAAGGAGAAAAAAAAAAACGTCTGGCATTCTCAGAAAGTCCCTCATCTACCACAACCCAAAAGCAGCATGCAGATGGGCACAGGCTGCCGGCATGACACCATGCGAAAGCAGGGATGACGTCATATTGGTGCTGAAGTTCACCGCAGCCCAGCTTCTCCCTGAGGTATTAACGTATCTCGGCCTCGTAGAAGTGCAGCGGGGGAACCGCAAACCCTGAAGCACCACCCTTGCTGCTGGACCATCACGATGCACCGAAGGCGCTTATTTGGGGATGTAACTGCATTTTTATAGCCATAACTGATGGTGAGGTAAACAGAGGGACTACAATTATTCTGCTATGGAGTTAGCTCTTCACAAAAAATGTCTGTATGCTTGCATTTGGAGGAATAGGCCTCTATCCCTTTTTTGGGGTTAAACAGGTTGAAAAAAAGGGTCTTTTGACTACAGGAGGAAACCAGAGTATGTAGAGGCAACATAATAGCGGATATTTCCTATAAACAGTACCAGTCAAAGCTTTGGACACACCTACCTATAGAAGGGGTTATTTGTAATTTTCTCTACATTTTTTAATTAAAAAGACATCCACACTATAAAATGACACATATGGAATGATCAATAAAGTATTCAAAAATATATAATTTGCTGGGGTGGCAGGGGGTTGGGAATCAGAAAGTTGCTGGTTCCCTGGGCTGGCAGAGTGATCCCATCAATAGTCCTCTGAGCAAGGCTCTACTACTCCAGGGACCAGCTGACCCTACTTTCTCCCCATGGCAGTTGCATGAGGTGGCCTCCTGGGATGCTTTTTCCAGGAGTTCCCACATACTCAGAACACCAGTTTTCCTCAGAAAAACTCCTCCAGGAACCATTTGTGCTGTGTTTAGGTCAGGTAGCCAAATCGCATGATGCGACACCATCATCACGCTGCTTTGTAGGGGGCTTGGCATGTCCAACCTTTTGACTGGTACAGTGTGTGTGTCTGTGTGTGTGAGTGTGCGTGTGTGTATTTATAAAAACACACACATATACTGTATCGCCAACCATTAACCAATGAAATGATTATAGTGATGGATCGTGATCAATGAAAAATTCTTTCAGAGGTTTCATCTCATATATTGAAGAGGAAACATGTATTTCACATCAGTTATGATATGAAAAAGGAAAGTATCCAGGACTCTCTAGGTATGAAAAAATTGATGGAAATGTTGTCATTTTTCAAAATTCAAAAAACAATGGGATCCTATGGAAGACTTGCTTCAGCATATGTTGACAGCATCCGCAACGGACAGGAACTCAGGCTCTTCTGAAGAAACCCATGCCAGCGTTTTCCTTCTGAATGTGTCCACCTCAAAGAAATCACAGATGCCAAAAACCTCTCCAGTTACATATCTGTGTATTTGGATAGAGGACCTCAGAGCTACCTCAATAAGAACATGTTATGTAAAGAATGACAGCCAGGCGGTTGGGGTCGGTCAAACCGAACGCCTGTTCTTATGTTTCAATGTTTCTCACATTGTCAATAAAAAAATGCGCTATTCTGGGTTGTGAACGGAGTCTCACGGAGCCTCAGCCCAGGAGCACTGCTAGTGTAAAAGAGCTGCAAAGTGCGTACAATCTCAGAAGTGGACAGAAAGATAAATGTGAGGCATGGCACGGGATGGACTGCGACAGAAAAAGGGTGCAGCGGGGTCTGCAGGATCCTGAGATGGAATGCACTCAGGAATTTGGCATTACACAGAACTTGGGGCTGGCACTGCGGCTGCCCTGAGGGAACGCAAAGGCCTCTGCAGCCAGGGGCGGAGCCAACATGGGCACTGTTGCCAGCTGAAAGGTGATTGGTCTCCAGAGTGGCCCCTCCCCTGTCACGTATTGATTCAAAACACATCACTGGCTAATGATGACGTTAACCCCTCTGCATGAATTATGGCCCCTCTTATGCTTCCCAACCGCTCAGATTCGCCCCTGTCCCCAGCAGGAACTAGCATCCAGCAGCCATCCTTTAGCCAAGAAGAATCTGCCTCCTGCCCATATTTGCGCACAGAGTGCGCGCTATACTTAAGCATCATGACTACCAGGCTCCGAGCCACAAAATCACCATTCATTAAGAACCTGATACTTACTGTAACTGTGAGAAGCAATAAGAGACTGACCAAACCGCACAATCCATCCATGCGTCTAGCAGAAGAGGGAGTGAAAGATAACGTGTCAATGTTACGTAACAGGATTTACATAACGAGATTCAGATGTTTTACCAAGAAGACTGCGGTTTACGGCCGATGAGGGTCATTTCAGCCCGTCCAAGAAGTGTGACTGTCACCTGAGACACAGGTGCGCATAGGCACAAGACCAAACAAGCACAGTGATACTGTTGGGATTAGTTTCCTAAGGCAGACACTCTATACGCTTTTGTGTTGTGAGGAAGCACAAAGAAAGGTTGCCTGACAAATGGGCATGCAGGAAGACTCAAGTTTCAGCTGATGCTCATCCCCGTTAAGTCAGTGATAGGCGCAAAGTGGGTGCATTGTGGTTAGACTGCGGTGAATTCATGTATTCTATGACAAAACCATGTGGGTAGCTAAAGCAGCCTGCTCGATATTCTTCGCGAACAATTACATACAACACGCATCTAATAGAAATTCCACAGGGAAAATCATCACCTTTTCTGGAAAGAAAATAAAAATCACTGAATACCACTGCTGCCTATAAACATGGCAAAAGTCACCGGGTTAAAAGAAACAGCAAAGTAGCTTCACTGACCCCATCTGTAACGGTCATGGTCTTTCAGAAAGACACTATGAATAGTTATTTTGAAATATTCTTTTTGGATTTTCAAGCAATGTATTCATGTAGACTACTGTCACAAGCCAGCTCTGGCACCATTGGGCAGAGAGGACAGGAGGCCGGCCAGTCAAGCCAGCTAAGACTGGCAGGCGAAATGACTGTCATCACTTTTTCCAGCTTGTGCAAATGATGACCCGGACACAAACATGAGAAATACACCAGAGAAATGCTCGAGCCTGGGGCCAAGACTCTTTGGCTTTTTTTTCATGCAGTGATGTCAGAAAAAATGAAGAGGATATAGCAATGTTTATTTTTTTTATGCTTTTTTAAATGATACCATTTTCCTCTTGAGATGATGATCGGTGATGGGCTCCCTCATTGCGTCAACCCTCTCGCCTATGGCCCCCAAGACCCCTACCTAGGAGGCCCTTTGATGATAGGTCTTGTGCTTATTGATTCCGACCTCATATATTTTCCAGGGCCCTAATGTCACTTGAACCTAGGGAGAACTGAGTGACAACAGTTTAGAGCAAGGCTTGTCATTCATCACTTCCAGCAGAAGCAAAATCAGCTACTGCCTTGGAGCACGTCCAAGGCTGGGCGACTAATTCATGGAGGAAACTGCAGGGTGGAAAAATAACTAAATACTTTCAGAAATATAACATCCATCCCTTCCCAGGATATATCATTGCAACCATTCCACCAACAACAGGTCCACCAGCAATGCACATCCCGGGAACATTATTAATTTGAAAATTCCTGGGGGAAAAAAATGGGGCGGACAATAGGATCAAAGTCTGCATATCAAGTTCAGGATATCCAATTTTTGCTTAATCATGCTGCTAATAAGGAAATACCAATCCGCACACAAGGTTACCGTTCTCATGTCAGCCTTAGCCCAGATATCTGCCCCAAATAATAAAAAAAAACTCCACAGCCACCAGCTATGCTATGGCAGGTTGATAGCTGGAATCCATGGTCATGCTGAACTATAGCGAGAATGGCTAGAGAAAAGAACAAAGCATCAACGGAAAACCACAAGACTAGCTACTGGTACACTGCTCCCAAGTTGAGGTTGGCAGGGAGACCAGGAGCCCCCCACAGCCTACCTACCACATGAGAGATCAGGATTTTTCTGAGGGCCGACAACCCATTTCAAACACACGGTTTGAGTGTACACAGTCCTCTTGGGCCGATGTTAACAAGCCCTCCGGACTGTTTTGAAACCCATCATAAAAGATCCAGCAGGGACACCCGCCAACATTCCTTTGGTAAGCTCGACTTTTGGGAGAATGGGCAATTGGCCCCCAGAGGTTTGCTCCCCACCTCTGGGATGTTAAATCGGGGCCACACAGCCAGGCAGACAGGTCTCTTGGTCCGTGTGGGCAGACTAAGTATAAGGTATGCGAGTCCCAAGAAGGATCAGTGGATGCTGTTGGCTCCCAGGAACATTTTCCGTTCAGTTGCTTTCACAACACACATGTGTGTGTTTATACTGCTCGTCCATCTCCATCAGCCCATCTCTACATGCATTCTTTGGAATTCCCATCTTTCTGTACAGGGAGGCTGAACTGGAGCTGCTTTGGAGGGCCTGAAATATGTGTATGCATGCAGGAACTCCGGCAAGCCAATGTCTCCCATTCCTTCCTATCATTGCTTGTCAAGAGCACTGTGAGGAGTGCAGGAGGTTAGGTGACTTGATTAGGGCCAATTATGTCTTACCTGTGAAATACTCAGGGCAGTGAGACTAGATACGTGTTCATGAATTACAAAAAATAAGTTTTCTCTGGGAATGGCCTCCTGCCAATCTTTTGAAAAAGAGGTGGATGATTTTGATGTGGCTGGAATCTATGAAGGTGCAGTAAATGCCGGCAGTTCCATTTTTCTTTCACTGTATGTGTATTTGTTTTAATTTGAATTCAAGTGTAAATACATATGCATACACAAAACTGATTAAAAATGTTAGTTATGCCAATGATCTAGACTATAAGCATCTGTCCATATCTTGGAATCCAAATGGCATCCTCGCTTTGTCTTTTAGTAAATTTGCTAGCCTTCCAAATTTTCCATCAAGCTTAAGCTGTTTGATATACTATAGGCTGTTTGACATACTATAGAAAGAAGTATACAGGGTGCAGTGTGAAAAATGCAATTCCAGTAAGTGAAAACGGTGTAACTGAACATTGCTTATTTTTGTAAATATTAGCCTTAGGGGAGCTGTGAGCCAGGTGCATGTCAAGCCTCATCGTTCGAGATTTTCTTGGGAGCTCTGCTTTGTATCACGGTTTTACAAGTGCAGCATTGCTTGCAGGGAGCATGTAGAGTCCCATGTTGAATGTGCTTTTCAGAAACGTAAGCAGAACCACAAATCTCTATATACTACCCACATTTTTTTTTCATAATACTTTACTCAGGGCATGTTACAAGTATCTAAGCACAATATAGTTTGTGAATTTGGTCTAAGGCAAGGAATCTAGCAAAACAGTGACTGATATTGACTGAAGCCCTGAGCTCTATATTGAAATTAGCTCACCCTTTTTCATGGGTTACATTTCAGAACATGCAGAGTGCAAACAGCTTCCCTGGGGAGGCAGAGCCCTGTCTGGAGTTCCGCTTCAATCCGAGTGCCTTACTGAGTAACCCGGCCCCCCGGAGGGGGCAGAAGTGTGACTGATTTGTGACGCATGTGTCCCGGTCTCTCTCCCAGCTGGCTTCCCATGACCTCGGTCCAAAATCAGTCATTGAGTCCCGTTTACCTTTCACCAGCGCTGCTGAGTATCATTTAGACCCGAATGGCATCGATCACTCTTCGGAAAAGGTCAGAGGCCTTGCTGGATATTGAGCATAATGGTTATGTACAGGGCATGGGGTACTGGGGAGCGGGGGCAGACGTGTCCATTATCACACTGATGTGTCTCGTCTGACCTCTTTTGGGTTGAAATCCTAATTCACTGAAGAACTAAGTAAACTGAAGAGAAACTAAGCAGATACAGAGTGCAGAGGGAAGCACAGGTTTTAAACTAGGAAACACTTAACTGATAACAACAATGTATATTGTCCACATTGAGCACATTTGAGTTCATAACTTTAATTCTGTTCTATCCGCTGAGGGTAAAACTTTTAAGGTAAGGCTCATGTTATGCAGTGCACATGTTTAGACATACAAGGAAAGTCACACAGGATAATAATATTTTGTAGGCATGTAGTCTTGGAGCTTGATCCCCCTCGCAAGTACATTATGCCACCGGCCCATTATGGATTTTTTGTTGATATTCTGAATACTTAATAAACACATTTCAGGTCCAGAAAATAAAAATCCAAACAAGGATTACAAGTATAAAGAGTCACTCAACTGGTTAGTTGAAACAAAATCCTAGTTTGGATTTTTACTTTCTGGACCAGAAATGTCCACCTCTGCTTATGAATAAGCATACAAAAATAGGGTACCTGATGGTTTTACATGGTCCCCAATAAAATAAGGTAATATAAGTAACGCAAACCTAGGGCTGGTACGCCAGTTAAATTCTGTCTAACGCTTCATAAGAATTTACAGGTAACATAGGGAAACCAGTATGTAACCAGTTTTTTGTTTCATTTAATCAATGAAATTTGCTTGAGTAACATCCATATCAAATTTTGCACCAGATAACTCACTCACAGCACAGGGAAGCCTAATGTACTTATCATTACTTTGGGGTTTACATCATTCTGACACCATTCAGACATATCATCCCACGCCACTGTGTTCATCCCGACCGACTCCAACCATTCAGCCAAACAGAGGTCAGGCGTGTGCAACAAACATGTCCTGGATCCCATCAAGAGCGAGAAAGAGCTTTTGTGGACCCAGATTTAATGGAATGACTTCGCGGTAATCAGACCGGATTCAGATTTTAAAATGCCGTCTCCAGAGTCCCGAGTTTCTGAGAAGAGCGAATATATCATATTCTGTTACGTGAATATTTATACGCGTGCTTCAATTTACCACTGCCCTTCTTCCAAGTAAGATACTGAGGATTCTTTTTGGTGACACGTAAACACAATGGAGTGCAATTGATTCCATCATGCTTTCTGCCAGCTTAAAAAAAGGTGCATATTTTACGAAGAATTTCTCCAGCCTTGTCTCCTGTTAACCCATCTCTAAGGAGGGCTGATGCGTCATGAAGAGTCCGCGTAAATACTATGTAACAAGAGGAAAATACACAGCTTATCAACCATGACATCTGAGATGTTACGCTAGTGTTCCACTTTATTAGTCACTAATACGGAAGCGAACATTTGTTTTTTATGGCTCCATTGCGATGTTTTCGAGTCTAATGCGTGACTATGCCGAAATGGAAAACGTTCCGATCAGAAAAGCTGCAAGTAAAAACATAATTAGAACCATTTTCATTTCCACTGAACCTGATCTTATTACCTTTCTCGAGTTTCGGGTGGAGTTTGTGTGTGTGTGTGTGTAATAGCAGTTTCTGCTCCAGACAATTACCAACTGATTGGACTATGTTGGAGGGGAGAGAGACAGGTCTAAGAGGAAACCAGTTAAAAATGGTCGTCCCTAATTTAACAAGGGTAACAAGAATAAATAAACAACATAACTTGACTTTACACACTACATTTAAAACTGAGATGAGGCTGAAATAATTAGAGACAATATTACCTATTTTGTAGCCTTTGGATGTTTACTGTCTTGTTTACTATACAGGATGTAATCCACTCGGTAGCTACAAAGGTGGTTGCCAGCACAGACACAAGTATCTGTTTATTAAAAAAGCTACAGACATCATGCACCCCTTTGTATATCTGAGAATTGTTACATCCTTTTAAATCCAAGCAACCACATGGTCCATTTGGTTGCCTCTTGCTTTTTGCACTAATTCACAACAGTGTTTTAACCATTTAGCGGCTATTTAGTGCAGTTACAAGCTACAGTCCTTAGAGGGATATTATGTGCTTTTTTCAGGCAACTTAAGATGAGGAATGAATTCAGGTGAAGCCAATTCTCATACAAATAATGTATTAAACCAAGAATATTCCAAAAAACACACCTAATGCGTCTAAGAAACTCAAATTCACTACAGAGCATCATTTAGCATTTATCTAACATGTTTTTCTGTCCAGTTATTATTAATAGGAGCTTCCAGATGCAGTCTTCCTTAATGGTGATATGAATATGGTTGTGATTATGGTACATTTTTCAGAATTTAGTATGAATGGTAATTGTTCTACAGTATGTGAAATTACAGACCAGATTCAAATTTGAGCTCTGTTAACTTCAGTCCTGAATTTTGGATCCAGGTGTCTGCTGAAACAGCACAGATATTATAACGACTGCACTTGAGATAAGTAACATAAGTTTTCATTGTTTTCCAGCATAGTTTGTGAAGTGGAAGGCGAAAGTCTATACCTAGCATTTTTACTTTTGAAAACATTTCTAAGAGTACAAATCAAGGTGTGTCCTGTCATGTTAATTCTTTTATAATCCAGGCTACAGGCAATCCAATGCTAGGTGGCAAAGACTGTACAGTCTCACTTTCATGTTAGTTCATCAGCTCTTTCAAATTTTAAACCTGAATCCATCTTCCTCTTCATATTCTTTTTGGAACAACTTTACACACATGTTGGTGAACGTACATTTTCCATCCAGCTCATGGAGATGGTATATTTAAAAAATATATTATGGATAGACTCAAATTAACTGTACTGAAAATGTTGGTAGGAGCAAATCTGCATATGAGTAGAGTAAACAGTTTCAAGGACACATGGTGTTAAGCATGTTTTTTTTTTTTTTTTGAAAAGACAGGTTGAATATGTCTGCTGAGAACACTGTTTAAATGCTTCTCTCATAGTTGCCAGACAAACCAGTGTATTGCTTCCGGAACAATCCAGGCCTGCAACTAACAGCATCCCTGCCGATTACTCTGCTGATAGTGTCCAGATGATGAAGAGGCTGGCCCCAGAGATGTAATATTCAAAAAGTCTTCCTGCATAGTGATTTCCCCTGTGATGCAGAGAGCATCACTAAAGTATTTAATTCAATAATGTTGCAGCCAGGGTTTGATGGACCTCTTTGATGGACCTACTTTGATGGTAAAAACATGGATTCCCTTTGTTATGTATACGGATGAGGAAAACACATTATCTGAATCAGTGACTCAGAAGTCAGTGTATTTTGATTTCTATCTCAGGGTACTTCCATTTTAAACACCAGAAACATGTTTGAAAGACCCATAACCACTCTACGGCAGGCATGAAGTTGTCCATTCCTTTAGGCCTACTGCTGAAAAGTATGAGCGATATGTTAAGCTGACTCTACATGTAAGCTCCTACACATTGAGATCTTGGGTGCCTAACGGTGATATCATTTGCCTCACATGTTAAATATGCTAAGCAGCTTGATACCTTCTGATATCTGAAAGGTTTAACAGGAAGGGTGAGACCTTGCGAGTGGAGGTAAGGGAAAAAAAAAACGCTTTATCACCCTCCTACATAGCAAGCTGTTTGACTCTAACCCCAAGTGTATATTCCAGTCTAGGACTAACCAAGGTGTCTTGTAATTTCAACTGCTTTGGCATGATGGGAGAGATATGTCTCCTTCCAGAACATTCACAGATATGAAGCTCAGTGAAACGCAGTCATGTTTTTTTATCCACCCCACACCAACCAGAGTGCTTGGAAGGTGGGTGTGTGGCTCAGGGGCTTAATACACTGTACATGTTATTGGCTGTTCCCTGGTTCAAATGTTGTGGTTGGCAGAGTCATTTAATTTTGACCCTGAACAAGGTCTTTAACCCCCAGCTGCTCCAGGGACTGAGTGACCCTGTTTTCTCAATATGCATCTGCTAAATGAGTAAATGCAATGATACTGCTTAGGATAGAGACTCAGGAATATTTTTTATGAGATCCAGAAACCTTCTACTCACATACAGCTCTACTCCCATCATCCATGTGTGCCTGGAAACATTTGTCTTGAATACACCTACCTTCAGATTGACAGCCCTTTTAGGCCAATTATACTATTCTGAGACCCTCATCCTTCAGAACATTTATATAAACTTTCCCTTATTCCATGCACCAGGCCTACTATACAGGAGCCTGAGCAGAATTCACATTTAAATGTGAAAAGCTAGCTCAGTGCTTCCTTCATTAGACTGTGACAACAAGCAGCCAGTTTGAGTACCTAGTTTAGTGTCGATCCTTGCTCAAATTCACGCCTCATGGAGAAATCCCCTATTTCACCTTCTGGTTTCAGCAAATGGCCTTCTAAAGCAAAACCTACAACAACTTCTCAAGCTATTGAGCTGACGATTAGAAGGATTAACGAAGAGAGTCTCAGGTAACGATGAACGATTATGTCTATAACTGTCAGGCTAAAATAATTGGAACCGTATTCATTGAATCTCGACTAGGCATTTGTTACAGAGGAAATAACCCGTATTTTGTTCCTTTTACGTTTCCTCTAACCTGGAACAATTAATTTCCGCTACAGAAGTGCGCTTCGAGGCAAACGTTTAGGTGCAATTGAAGCATTCCTGAGACGTAAAAGTGCACATTAGCCTGTAATGTAAGACGTACCCAGCGGGCAGAGGAGGGCACCTGAGACAGGCAACTCCCACTACATCTACAGTATCTCCCATTAAAACGTTGACACGGAACTCTTGTACTTCTTATTGAGCTCAATGCAGCAGCATGTTTAGATAGTGCATAAATCTTTTAGGTTATATCCTTATTAGATTTAGGTTTTTCATGGCCAATTCTTTTTTCAGCCCTGGACAAAATTTATGGTTTCATTAAATGGAGACCTTCATGTCGATCTCCTGCCATGTTCTTGCACACCCTGCTTACTTTGTTGGTAGACCTGGATTTTTCTATAATCGTCAGTTGCCAGTTTTAGTTGACGTTTTTTTTGTTGACTTGCCAGGGGATTGAGCAGCTCAATAGGTGCCTATTTGCACTAATTAGTCTTCAATGGGAGCGCACTCCCCCCCCCACCCCCTTGCCTGCCAGCAAGGCCCCAGTACGGCCTGTCAGAGCGGATTTGCCTGAGAGATGGCGAAATCTTTCCCAGCTTCTAAGACATTAACTCATTTTGGCTGGAAACCTTCACAAAGGTAGAACAACTAATCAGCAACCCCCCCCCCCCTCCTTCATTAGAGGAGAATCTGTGATTGGGATAATCAGATGGAAAATACAGCACAAATGTCTTAGTGTTTGATGCCCCCTACACCCCTGCGGAGTGGAAGTGTGCCACAAGCCTCTGCCAAAAATCCCCCAATCCCTCAAATATCTACCACTGCTTTTAACGGAGGAGCGAGACATCGCCCCCTCTCTAATAAAACGTGTGACTAAAACGTGGGGGCTTTTTCTGTTATTTAAACAAGGTACATAACCTGAAACTCTTCAGCAAATACTCATTTGTTATAGGAGGAAAATTTGAAACTGTATTTGATGTAAGCACCTATATAAATAATAGTGATAAAAAAAACTTTATCAGTACTGCTTTGAAATCACTATATACAGGAATATGTGACGAAACCAGAGACACCAAACTGATCACTGAACCTGACCTTGTTAGCAATCACTAGGAGGTATTCTGTAGACAGAATGGTTTTTTCATTTATACTGTGCATTCAGCTGTCAGTTGTTGTAACATAAATCCAGAACATACACAATGGGCTGGACAGGTCACATAAAAGTAGATAAGACATTATGTTTGCTAGTGTTTTGTCCTAGTGAGTGGAGTACATGGATGAGAGATTGTCAAAGACATACTACCCCGGAATGTGAGCGACGTCATTCGAGTGCATGTGTGTGCAACTTTTTCTGCGCGTGTAAGTTCCTACGTGTGTGAATAAGGATCAGCGAGATGTGATGCCTTGCTTCTATGGCAAGGGAGTTGTGGTTAAGAGACACGGTGGGGTGGGGAGTGGGGACTGTATGTACAAGACGGGTCCGGTGACGTTTAGCAGCTAATCTCTCCACTGACAGCTCCTGTCAGCTCTACGCTGCCGTTACCCTGGTGTCCTGCAGACCAGTTTACCGCTGAAGAAGGTTAGACCGCAATTAACATTAGTCATGGCTCTTACTACGTGGAGGTGAGGAGCAAGTGTGTTCACAAGGGTATGTGTAGTGTATCCAACGTGTGCAAAAGAGTGCATTGGCAAAGCAGGAGTAGATTTAACCTCCTTAAGTGTCATATTCGGCAGGTTGCAATGTTGAGACCCTTGTGAATTTCTCTGTAAAATGGAGGCTACTGTTTACATTTTGGAACTTGGCAGGTTGGGTAAATTCCATGAATTTTTCCAGACACATTCATCCAAAGCCACATATTGGTATAGTTCACTCAGTTTCAGGCAGCTAGTTATAGGCAAAGACCTCTTTTCTGTGAGTTAAGATCCCTAGCTGCTACCGCACCTGCTTCCTCAGGAGCACTTAGTGAAGAAAAAAGTGGAATTGCTCTCCTGCAGTTGACCCTAGTGAATCGGCCAGCCTGGAAGTGATCCCACTGTGCAGCAGAAGGGAAAACATGGGTATTTAAGGAAAAGGACAAGCCTGCCGGGGAACCATGCCAGCGGTATTGAAAAGTTTGATTCTAAAAATATCCCTCTCCTGAGTTTCCCAAGACACGGTCGCCTTGATCCTGAGTCCGTTTTTTTTGCCTGTGGTTACACAGAGCAACATTTTTCCCCATCGCCTTCTTCATAATTTCCAGTCAAGTTGTGCAGAAGTTCATCAGTCTTTGGGTGTCAGCACTTAGCCAAGGAAGTGGGCACCTCCCTGTGCTATTTAAAGGACTATTCCAGGTAGACGGCCAACATCTGCGTGCCTCCTGCTGCCAAGCATTTACCAAAAGTCCCAGCTACAGGAACTTGTTTGCGAACTTGCAGGTCACGCTGGCTCTTAAGTCTACATCCGGCACCACCCTATATACATATGGCTATATCTTTGGATATCAAAATCCCAATTTCCTCTGTTTCAAATGATGTAAAATAGCTATGCCCTATTTTACAACTCCTCCACAAGAGATTCCGGTGCCCATTTGCCTGTTGCGTGTCGTATAGATCATCCAGGTGCGTCTAAGCGATGTGCCGAGTTTCTGTTGGCCTCCACTAGTCTCTGTCTCGAATACGGCCGCGTGCTCGACGCGAGTGAGGCTGTGCGCATTTGCGGGACGTGGACTGTGAAGCCATTACCACCCAGAAAAGAGTTTCCTCTGAAGGGAACTGACCTCGTGCGCGTTAAAAATAAAGCCTTAGTGAAAGCAGGTGGTGGTGCTGTTGAGGGCGATGAAAGGCCCAAACCAGGTGATGGATGGCTATGAGGACAGCTTTAGCGTTAGCATCAGTTATGGTACAGTATGAGAGCCAGGCAAAGGGTTTGGCAGCTTACATACTAGTCCTGTGTGGGCGATCGTAGCGATGGTGGACGTTCTGCAGGCTTTTAGTGGTACTAGGTCGGAATATTAAACTTAAGTTGCTTGCTAACTGAGTACTGTATGTTTTGGACTTGTTTCATGCCCTATCCAGCTAGCATCAATTAAACAATTAGGTGCTTCTACAAAGGCAAGGACAATGTTGATGAGGTTGAAACCAAAGAAAACACAGTTTCCCGACAGAGGTTGACAATTTCAGTGCAGGGCATCAACACTCAACTCATGTTGTGGGGCAAAGCTTGGAATCATGGAAAGTTACGATTCACTGGCAGGTGGTTCAGATTTAGAGGTAAATCTAAATATAGAGAAAACATGATCCAGGTGTTTTGAACCAGAACACCCAGTTGAGTGCCATGCCAAGCTGACTTCTTTGTGGGCTTGTTTTATGGACCATGTCCTCGGTGTATGCAGGAAAGATGATGTGCTGCCAACTGGGCACGGAGATTGAGTAATTCTGTGTAACTGTGGGAACGGCAACAAGTTGTAAACGAGTCCAACAGGGCCTGTGCTTCCTTGTGGTTTTGCCAAGAACTGGAGGCCCGAAGGTGAGAGATGATTTTACACTCAGATGTTCCCTTATGGAGACAGAGGAAATGTACAATTCTTTTTTTTTTTTTTTAAATGAAAAATATGAACTATACCATAAGAGTGAAAGGATTCATCTGAAAGGAATCACTCAATGTTGTATTTATACTAGCCTATAGCCACTTTTACAGTGTTATGGTTGTTAGTGAGAGTAGGGAAATGAAAACATGCAGCCTCATGGTAACATTTAATGCAGGCATATTTCAAAATTCAGTTGAAGCATCCAAACTATCTGTAGGTGTGTGTCTCTTCTGTAGGTGTGAATGATGTGAGTGCCCGGGATGGCTTGGCGCCCTGTCCTGGGTTGTTCCCTGCTTTGTGCCCACAGTTTCCGGGAAAGGCTGTGGACCCCCCAACCCTGCATTGGACAAACAGGTATGGCAAATTAATGATTAAATGAGTGTTTCAAAGTTTATGACTGGAGGTTTAACCCACATTGCTTAGGCACCTTCACTGGGCACCCTTAGTTTAAACTCGAAGAGACTGACATAGTAATTGCACCACTCTGTAAAGTATTATCTTGTCGTATCATGCATTTGTCTTGTTTGCAGGTGAATAATGTTATTCTAAAAACACTGTAAGTTTTGGATACATTTCTGTGAAAGACAATTTTCCACTGTTATTGTATATTATATAAATAGTTCTGTGAAGTTAATGAAAAAGACAAAGCTTTTTTTAAAATTTTAACGTTTCACATGCATTCAATCGATAAACAGATTAAATGGCTTCTGTTATGCATCTTCATCTTTGACACATAGACAGACAGACAGAATAATTGATAGATAGATAGATAGATAGATAGATAGATAGATATATGCATTATTAATCTCAAAGGAAACAGCAGAAACTACTTCAGAGAATGTAAGGTTAAATCTCTAAATGGTTTATTCCATTTATACTACAGCTAACAAACAGATAATCAAATAGTGATAGCAATAAACTAGTCAATTTTTCAGAATAAAATTGTTTCAACTAGCATTTCATTATTTTCATATTCCACTTTGTTCTTAAAACTATAGTCCCTATAAGAAGAGAAGGCCTGGTCAGGCAAGTCTGAAAAGTTACCATAGAAACTGTCAGCAGACAGGCACATGTGTTTGGAAAACCAAGGAAAATTATGCTGATAAGAATGATTGCCTGTTTATGAATAAAAAGTCATATAGGGTTTTTTTTTAATAATGTGTTTAAAAAAAACATTAAAACACCTTAATACATATTGTTATTAGGCTGCCAGAACTACCTAAATAATCAACACCCACCTGACATCTCTGGACCAATAAGAAAATAGTATTTACCAGAGCTGTGGTATAAAATATAGAATTGCCTCAGGCTGAAGCAGCGCAGGGAAAGCATGTTTCTTTCTAAATGTTTTATGCTTCCAAAGAAACATGTTTTGGGGACACTGGCCTTCGCACAAAAAGGCTGGTTTTTGGTCTGGACATGTTTGTGCTGCGCTGTACAGGCCACAGAAGCCATCCGTTTGGCTGTGTGTGCTCGAAGCCTCTCACAGATCCCTCGCCGCCAACCCACAAAGCGTCTGCCCACATCCATTCCGCACTTCTCTAGAGCTCCCCCTACAGGGCACATTGACACAAACGCTGTCCCATCAAGGAGGGAGGGAAACACATGGCAGCTTTATTTTATAATAGTATTTGTTTTACCCAATGTCTAGAAAATGGATCCAGAGTTTCGCATTATTACAGGTTCTGTTTTCACTCTGTATCCACTCTGTCTGCACCTCCTGTAATCCCCATGGCAGATCCCGATCCAGATGTGGGCATCCCGATCCAGATGTGGCCCGCCTATTTTAACTGCCATCCCTCGTTTCTTCCCCATGATTTCCAAACCTGGAAGACATGAGATGCTGGTACGGAATTCCATTTGCACGAATGTGACACCACCTCCACAGTGTTCCACTTACCCGTGTCTCCACCTTGGAGTCAGGACTCCCCCCCCCCCACCGGGTGGCTTTCCCAGTGTTTCTCCAGTCCCGACGCATTCCAGCTGCAATTACTCTATACCAGCGCCGTGGATGGATAGACTTTCACCCACGTCCCAGGTGCTGTGTGCCACCATGAATGTGAACTCTGTCTACTGCTCTCTCGCACAGTGCCCGTGGATAATTCAGTAACCTGACTGGCGTCTCACTCCCCGTGCGTTAAAAGAAAAAGATTGCTTAGCATAGCGTTACAATCCTTAAATGGGGACCCACCCTAGTCCACGCGAACCTCGTGTTTTTGAAATCTAAGGCACACCAGAAAAGGAATCAGTGACTCATAAGTGGAAATCCGAAAGTCATAACATGTCTTGGTTTTTGGTGGTCCGCTTGTATGCTGAGCACACTTATTGAGCGTTTGTGCTAAACCCCATTCATCTTAACATCATTTCGTCTGACTTGGACTTGCGAAGGGAAAACATGTCTGGGAAAATTCATATCCCAAACTCTCAAGATCGCGCCTTACACGGGGAACGCCAAGTCAATCGCCGGCCACTTCTTTCATTTTTCACGACGATCTGCTTCGTAACAGAACTTCCTGGAGAAATTGATCAAAATAAATGACTGCAAGACTGGAATAAACAAATTTATTCCTAAATAACACTGAGAAACACATGCATAAGTAGACAGGTCAATGATTTACAACCATTATATAGTTCCAGGAGTACGGAGTAATCCGATGCACAAATTTTGGTTCATAGTATTTAATGAATACAAGATGACCAGTAATGTCATCATCTGTCTTTTTTCCAGTGACTCCAACGGATGCCATTCCCCCATGTTTTCCGCAAAATACAAATATCTCCAAGACACAGCTGTTGTAACAACCAATGGCCGCCATGTCTACGTCTCAAATGTCAGATCAGATAAATCAGTCGGGAATGTGTATGGACACACTGGAGCCAGTCGATCAGATACACGGAGCTGCTAAATTAACTGTGTCACCTTAAACAATGCTTCAAGTAACACTGCTGTGTCTGCTGCTAATCTGTCTAGTAGCCAGTGGGGCAGCTGATCTTGGGTTAAATTATACACCATCAAGAAACGTTTGCTTGCAATTTTAAGCGGGCCGAGAGCTTACTCTTCAACATATTAGGGGTGCAGGTATATGAACAAAAAGCAAGAGTTGAATGAGCAGTTCTGCAACACTTTATATACTGTTTATTTACCCTAAGTGGCAAGTTTATAAGGTACACCTGCTTGTTAACACAAACAGACTCCTCTGTGAATCATGTGGCAGCAACTGAGTAAGATACAGCACACAGACAGGGTCAAGAGGGTCACTTACTGTGCTGATAAGCATTAGAATGACTAAGACGTGCGATCTCAGTGATTATAAACGTGTTACGATTGTCGGTGCCAGATGTGGTCGTCCCAGCATCTCAGAAACAGTCACCCCCCTGCGGTTTTCATAAACTACAGTGCCTAGAGTTTACAGAGAATGGTGTGATAAACAAAAAGAAGAAAGAAAAAACATACATGCAGCAGTAGTTCCGTTTCCGAAAACACCTTGTTAATGAGTGAGGTCAGTGGTGAACGGCCAGTCTCATTAAAGCCAACAGGAAGGCCACAAGTGTAAAAATAACAGCTCCGTACAGCACTGGAGCACAAAGAGACTCCTCTACCCATGAAGCAGTTCAGGAGGCAAAAGTGGGTTCTTCCCAGCATTACCTAGGTGTATTGGGTAAAAAATTATGCATATAACCCTAAATATACAGTTATCATGTGCAGCAACTTAAAAAGTACCAACGAGTCGTGAAGGGGCTGAGTAAGCAAGTATTTCTGTGACGTGCATCAAAGACCACTGAAATGAAAATGCATTTGTTAATTTATTTATTTGCTGAAGATATTGTCGGTATCATCACTCTTTCATGTGCTTCACATATATCAGAACAATATCATAACATTACTTTCCTTAGTGGTGATCAATAGCAGTCATCAAAAAATATATCCTTCCTACTCACCCCCTTCATCCTGCCATGGTGATGGGCACGTGACTATATACCCCATAGTCACATGACACAGCTACCATAAAATATGAAGTAGCTGAGCAAGACAAACCCAAAAAAAACTTGTTTCCTACATTATGTGCTAACCGTTTCATATGCCTATAAATAGATTTTTCATATATGATGGCAAATATGTTAGCAACTCCTAAAAAGAACCTTTATGTTTTTCTAGTCAAATAAAATATTTTTCTGTAGATAGTATGGAAAACTATGGCTGCTTTCTAACCATTTCGTAATCTCAAAATCTGGAGGGTTTTCTGGTCATGAAAGACAATGGCTGTTTATCCAGAAGGATTAGTGCTTAAACACATGCTTTCTGAAAAAGACCCTAATAGCTGTACAAACACAGATATGGGCAGGTGTGAAAAGAAGCTCACTGGGTTCCACCAAAACCATTACAGGCTGATGTTTGATAAAAGAAGAATAACCACACCATTATCGACTGGAAAAACCAACCTGTCGGCTTGTTTTATTTCACCGGTCCTGGAGCGTTCACCACCTGTGCTAACGTCTTTGGCTGCCCCCGACACCGTAATAGGCGGATTGCAGATGGGACTGATAATCAGTTCCTGGGTCTACCACACTGACAGGTGTCTGCACTGCTAAAGTCACAATGTGGATTCAGCACAAGCTCCTGGATCACAGAGTACAGTTAGTGTGATCTTTAGTGCACTCAGAGTCACGTAATCTTAGCAGGAGGGCGTGTGGTTGTGTCTTGCCTCTCCAACTTACAAGTATAATTCTTCATAATGTAATGGCCTGAGCCTTTGGTTTGGGAGGATGTGTTTTCCTAATGAGGATGGAATGAAGGAGAGTAAATGAGAAGCAGGTGGACCTCGGTGGTGTTGACCACACAGTACAAAGTTGTTAGACGCCTGGTTCCTCATCCCTGTGGCTGTGACCACATCGCACCCCCTCCGCTCCACTGCTGTCGAGTCATGATTTGTGAAGAACTGCCCCCAATGCCAGTCAGATCATTCTCCAAGCATTCTGTAGAGTTACTTACATTATCAGTGCTGAATTCTGCCGTAATCCAAGATATTGAGGATATATGACTTATGAAAGGAACAAAGCCACACTCCTTCTCATAAGGACTTTAACTTCCCATAAGGACTTTAACCCTGCACACTCTGCAGTGCAGAAACATGCATTAAAGGGGATTCCATCCAATCATTTGTCCTGGTCAGCACTACAGAGGTGTCTGGGTCCTCTCCCAAATATAGCACAGGACATAAAGTAGGGGTACACCCATTATTTTAAATGGTGATACCTCACTGTTCTCAATACACGGGTGACAACAAGCTTAGGGGGTCACAGTTCAGGCAGTGAGCAGCGGCCCTGGGGAGTTTAAGGCCTTGCTCAAGGGCCCAATGGTGGCGTTAGTCTGTCATCTCTAGGATTCAAACTAGCAACCATCCAATCATGCCTGCACAGTCCCATCACACTGTGCCACACAATGCCCTCATAGTTAAATTGTCTTTACATTGCCCTTAGTGGATGTTGGATGCATGGACGGATGTAGGTAGGTCTGTATTACATAATGCTTAATTTTATGTTAAGTCAAAAGTGGGATAATTATCTACACTTAACCTGATACGCACATTTACATAAGGCCTCAAACTCTCAGTTCAAGCTGCCTGATATAATAAACTGTACTCAGATGTTCATTGCAAACTCAAATCCAAGAGTTTCTGCATTTGAAAAGACTTGCAAAAGGATCCAATTTCCTGGCCTGGCATACATTCACTGCTTACCCTGGGATTAATCAAAACGGGTACAAAGGCTTTGTGAGGAAAGGTAGGGCGAATTACTGAAAACTGAGTCTGCCTGTCATTTATAGCCATACCTGGGAAAGCTGTAATGTGCTGATTGTGCTAAAGTTGAACCAAATGGGAATGTTTTCCAAGAGCCATTCATTGCTATTAATTACAAACACTGTCAAAGATGCGTAATAATGTTAATTTGACGCCAAGTGATACATGAGAAACTGTAGGATTCTGCATAGCTATAATCATCGGAACATGAATGAAAAATGGAGTCTTGATGAAAAAGAATGAACTTTCTTACAGCTTCATATTCTGTTATTTTTACTTATTTTGGAATAACCAAGTGTACTCTGACTGAAACATAAAAAAGAGATTAGTAGAAGTATGAGTAGAGTAGTATGATACCATGGGTATGATCTGATTCCTTACTAAAGCCTGTTAAGGATATTGTATGCAAGGCCTGCTCTCAGTTGCTCAGTAACAAGCACTATCCCACCTTCTGATTCTTCCACAAATGTATAATCTAAGGAATATTTTTGATACTGGAAAAACCACTGTACTTTCAACTAGGCTGTTGAAGGACAAGGAGAAACCTGTGCATTCATGTATCAGAATTCCTCATCTCTATTTCCATCTACTGACTCCAGCAATTCACAGCTTGGTCGTGTTTCTTGATCTCATGCTGTTGTACGGAGATGGTGATAATGACGTGATGGAAAGGTGTGGGGTTAACCATGTTTTCATAAAAGTTTGAGGGTTTTAGCTAAGCAAATAAAAATGAAATGGCAATTTTAGGCTCAGCATGAACTTTGTGATCTCCTGCATCCACCTATTGCAGATCTCAGCCCAAGGTTAAGAGTGCAATATGAAGCTTTGTGATCTTGCTGTCTGGATCCCCAGTCAGGCCATTTTGATTGCAGGAATGATTTTGTTGCTATCCTTTAAGTTGTGGATGGCTTAAAATGCTTGTATCCTGCTTATCATTTTGATGATAATTCTATGGTTGATTATGTCAAAAGCAAGTGGCACACACATTTCCATTGTTCTGCTGAACAATTTGTCAGACCGCTCTGAGAAAACAAAAGGGAGTAATAAAGTGTTCTGCAATAGGGTATGACTTGATTTTGAAAATGACTTAATGGTTGCCCTCTCTGTGTCTAACCAAGGTGCCTTATGAGAATGTATGTAGAACTGATTAATAAGAATTGTGCCTAATATGAAATACTGGCTTTAAGTTTGGGGGAGCAACATTAGCACAATGCATAACCATAATTCTTTGAAGTATATTTTTCGTACACTACTCCAAGTCCATCTAGGCCTACCTGATCGTCCAATGAGCATTTATAAATAAGAATGTGTTTAATTGACCTTGCCATCCTTCCATGTTTCTGGTGTTTTTTTGGAATGCATTCAGCCCATATTTCACCTCTACAAGCCCGACAATGAGCAGGATGTTTATTGGACACAACGCAGGGTTTGGCCCCCAAATACGTTTATTAGTGCAGGATGTAACAACAGCTTTGGCGCCGACCTTTTGTTTGTTCCGTTTGCCGGGGCCCCTGTTCCCACGGTGTGCCACAGGGGATCATGGGCAGTGTCCAGAGCAAAATGAATTCCATGGCACTGAGCCTACATCTCAGAGCAACTTGTAAAACCCATGGGCATTCATTTCAGCAAAGTGTAATGGTGCTGACATTGTCAGCAGCTAGGCCGCACCGAGCCACAAAAGCCTCTTATAGGATCCTGGCCAGTCACCTTGGAGTTTGGATGGTACACACTGGATACAAAGTTTCTGTAAGCCTTGGTTTTGTACAATGCATCATGGTTCCAGAAAGGTCAGGCAAAAATACAAAGGTTTCTTTCCAGGTTGTCTACGGACCACCACACCAAAAGTGAAGCTATGGCTGTATACCTTTGGCTGCATAGACACTTGGCTGAACTAGCAGTTCTTCATCACTGTGTGTGTGTGTGTGTGTGTAT
>JAABNY020000034.1:8053169-8063266 GCA_015164015.2 Brevimyrus niger
CGAAAACCCCCGGAGGGGAGTGTCCCCGAGCCGTACAGGAGCCGGCAGGAAAGAAAACTCCAGGGGGGCACGGGTTGCATATGCCCCCCCCCCCCCCCCCCACTCCAATCCTTTCCCAGCCGGAGAAGCCGACACTTGAGGAGAAACCTGACCCAGTGCCCGTCAGGTACGCGCTTTGTGATTCAGCCATCCGCCACCCTCAGGCACGGCCTTCTCCCCCCTCCCTGTTTGTCTTGGAGGGTTGGGAATGGGGCCCGGGAATGCTGCGTATCCACGGCCGCTTGGCTGGCCCGTAAAGGCGGGGCTCGTCACGGGCCGCTCGTCACGTGTCCCTGCCGTCCACCTTGACAGGCGCGGATCGGCGCTGCTTTATAACCGCCCTTAAAATGCACCGTTTGCCACACTTGGCCAGCCGAGGAAAGTGAGCAGGCCACCGCTCTGTTAAAAAACGGAGGGAAACAGCCTGTGCACCCATTAAACATGCAATATTCATTATAGTATAACGGGCGGGATCTTACGATGTGTTTTTTTTTGTTTTTTTTTTAACAAAGAAATAGGAATCGGTGGGTGGGAACTGGGGGTGCACCTGTTTCAAATCTCTGATTAGAGGAGCAAACTGGCTGGAAAAAGAGGAACGCCATGTTCCTGCCCATCCCTGTCCACTCCCCGCCTGGTCGGAGTCCAGTTTGGACACGGTGCACTCCACACACGCGCACCTCCACTCCCAGGGCGGTGGAGGGACATCTGCTCCTGCAGGGACTGTGGTAGCAGACCGTAACCGATTCACTTGCCCTAAATTATGGGGAACAAATGACCCCCACCGGTGGATAAACATCACATGGTACAGGACTCCGGTACAGCAGGATGGGAATATGGTCGGCCAAAATCCTCACTGGGTACCTGATTAGTGTCCAAGAGGTCCTCTCAAATTGTCTGTCCGCTTGCCTCACTCTGGACCACACGGCTTCTCCAGCAGAGATACCTAAAATTTTATGTTTTATTTCTCTTTTCTCAGTAGCTTGGAACGGACTTGAGGACCGCAGGGGGGCGGATTAGCATCTTATGAATTTCATGGCTTTAACTGGCAACTGCATCGCTGTTTGGTGGCCAGAACTGAACTACTAAAACAAAGACAGCGACTGAAACCAACGCTGACTGCAAACACTGACAACATCGTATGGTTACACAAGGATGACATCAACCCTGCTTCCTTTCAGCCGCCGTCTGACATTGACAATAAGAAGAAAGCGATTGATGATAACAGGCCTGCACTGCTCTCCTGTGCTCCTGTCTGGTGCGATTTGCTTCTTCACAAGCCGACGTCTGCATTTTACTGTTTTCTTAGTGCGTTTTTGTGCAGAGAGGGGCTGGAGGCTTATTACATTCTGTTACTGTCCAGATCTTCCAAACATCCATCCCTTTCTTTCCAGTGGATGGGGTACGCCTGTGCGCTCGTCACGCCAGCTGGGCGTGGGAGGGAGCTCGATGGGGGCCTGTCAGACGGGAGCGTGGGGCGTACGGTAATTGCAAACCCGGGGCCTGCTCCGGCTGCCTCTCGTCCTCGGCCGCGGCACCGCGAGAGCACCGGGGATCCCGGCGAGAGTACTGGGTGACGGAGAATAACAGCGGGCCGCCTCTCATCTGGTCGGGGGCCGTCTGTGAGGCCAGGCCAAGAAAACAAGAGCGGGTTCTTTGGAAGTTCAGCCATCGGCTTCCCGAGCCTGGGTCTCCGGAACACTTCAAACGGCCGATCCCGGAGGGGCCCAGTGACAGGCGGAAAGCGAGTCCACCGGCTCCCTGTGTAACTTCCCGCGCCGCCCCAGATCTACGGGGGCTCCAGGGGGAGGGGTCGCATCCTGCCTGTTGCAGGATGCGGTCGGCCGCCGATTCCCCCCCCCCCCCATGTCTGCGATGTCACAATGAATCTGAAAAGAGCTTAATGGGGTAATATATCACACATTTACATATTTAGTTACTTAGCAGATGCTTTTATCTGAAATGACGTGCATTTCGGGAAAGTGGGGTCAGACGGACCCTGGAGCAATTGGGGGTTAAGGGCCTTACTCAAGGGCCCGACGGTGAAACAGCTCTGTGATCTTTCAATCACAGGCACGACGACCTAACCTACTGAGCCACATATCACCCCCATCTCACGTCTCAAGGACCCGTTCAAGGAGGCATTAGTTTGAAGCCCTATATTCAGGAGGTTTGCCACAAGGTGCCCTAGAAAATGGCCGTTGGAAATGCGAGCTAAGCAGTCACACCTTTTTTTGTAAATGTTTGCTTCATCAGTAGAAGATTTTCAGTCTTATTACCTTCCAAGTGGTATAATAAATGTACCGTGAAATGTGGTGAGGAATCTATGAAAGGGACTCGATTAGGGAGGGTGACTCTTGGATTTGGCAGAACTACAACGCACGTTTCTGATCGGTAATTATTCGCACATGTTTTTTTCTTTTTTTCCTGTGCTTCTCATAACAGCTAAAAAAAAATCTGCCGGGTTTGGGTGTCTCAGGAGAGCAATACTGGGAGCAGAGTCTGTGATGGGTGTGATAGGCTATTGTTAAGGGTTAGGACATTTCAGATGGGCCGACAGCAGGAAATCTCCTCTTAAAACATTATTCCCTGCAAAAAAAAAAAAAAAAAAAAAAGATCACGCATAAACACACACCCGTCCTACTGGGAATGGCTGGGGAGTTTCTGACAACATGAGGTCACCGATTCAGTGTCTGTCATACGGCTCACCCCAGGCAGAGACCTTTCCGCCCAGCCCCACTGCAGAACCTCGTCATCATTCCTGCCCATCGAGCTGCAGCTGGAGCTGTGTGATTGGAAATTCTCAAAGGGATCACCTACCCTTCCCGTCGCCGGCACTCCCGTCGGGGTCATAGCCTGTGAGCAGTATTCCAGACCCTCCTGACCACCCCGCCGTCTGTCACACTTGGACACTGGGTGGAGTGGCGTCGGCCCCTCGATAACGCAGATCGGGCCCCGAGGAGCCCGCGCACGCGGCCCCGTACTGCACTCGTGCATCTGGATCGCTTCAACTTCCTTTTTTCTTTTACAGAAGTCCTTTCTTCCTAATAATTTGTTCCAATGCACATTCCTTTGGCAGCTGTTTGCCGCAAGAACAGGTCTGTCAGGGGCCAACCAATTGAGAAGCCTGAATCCTGTAGGGTCATTAAATATCTCTTTGCGGCAGATGTGAAAGTGCTAAAGTAGTTTCTTTCAAAACTGTTTTATTTTATCGCTCAAAATGTATTTTATGATTATGACAGACTGGCAAGCTTTTTATCTCTACTTTTGCATTCTATCAACATATTCATTTTATTTGTGTGCCTGTTCGAGCTCCGCAATTATACTCCAAACCTGTGAATGAAAATGATTTGTTTTGTTATTTCCAAATCTGTTTTCAAGACGTTAGTATTAAACCAATGTGACGCTGTTCTGTTTCAGGCTCGGACTGTTTTTCAAATCAATACTTTAAAGAAGAACATTTTTAAAGAACAACATCCCCTTTTGCCTGAAGTTATGTAGACACACCTGAGTGAGTGATCACAGGAGGGCACCTGCTAACCATTTAGGGCAGGGGTGGCCAATCTTATCCGCAAAGGGCCGGTGTGTATGCTGGTTTTTGCTGCAACTCCCTAATTAGATTACTTATTAGAGGACTGATTGGCTGAAGAGTCCTCACACCTGGGCTTGAACAGCTGACCTACAGGGTATCCCAAAAACCTGCACACACACACACCGGCCCTTTGCGGATAAGATTGGCCGCCCCTGATTTAGGGGCTGCATCACTTTGGATCCTGCACAGAGATGTTCTGAACACTGGCATTGCGTTACACAAACCGGGGGACCACAGCCACTGACGACCATATCTAAATGTGTGTAAAGAAGATTCAAAGTCAAAGATAATGTCATCTTGAAAGATGGCACTTCTTATGCGTCACTTTTTGCACGCTGCTCTCTAAAAGTCGAAAAAAAATCAACATTTCTGCAATTTTGCCTTGTAAATTTCCAGAGGGCAGTCACTATGTTTTGCATTCTTAGATTCTGACGTGTTTCCATCGTCATTCTTACATCATCGATAAATCGACTGGTGTACTGAAGCACCAAATTCCTGGGAGTATTAGGCAATGCCTCACTATTGACAAGGTTTCAAAAAATATATATTATTTTGTAAACCTATCAAAAAAACACTCCCCTGATAAAATTCTATTCCACAGATTAAGTTATGGGATGTGTCACTGAGTTATTCTGTAGGGACTTGGGGGGGCGTGACTGTTTTTATGGTGTCAGGAACTGGGGCTTGGACATCGCATAGTTGACTGTGCATTTGGAGCAATTCCTAAGACAAGGCTCCAGACCATCTCCCCTTCTCCGGATGAAAGGAAAAATAGAGTTTCCTTTTTCTAAATATTTGTCCAAAAGACAAAGTTTTCCCAAAAATAGGATGTTTTCGACAGAACTGGTAGGAAAAAGTGGATTTGCTCTACTCTTCTGACTCGTTGTGTGTTTTTATTGCACATGCAATGTGAAGTGTATTATTTTGAGGCTTCTTGCCTTTAAATTAATCTCAAATTCAGTGGTTGGGCAGTAGGCTACCCCAAAATGCAGACAAAAGTAAAACGCTAAGATAGGAAACCTGCACGTGCCGTTTATGTTTACCAACCCACAACTAAAAAACGCAGGTGAGTAGAAGGGTAAACTAAACTACTGTAGCAGTGTGACAAGCCCTTGCCACACAACTAGGGAAATATAAAATAAAACCCCGTTCCTAACTTCGCAGAAGGCAACCTACCTTCCCCTTCAAAAATAAAAGTCAACTAAACCCTCACTAGATATCTTCATCTGCAGTAACCCCAACCATCCCTCCCAAAGAAAAAAAAAATAACCCAGTGTCCACAGAAAACGCTATTCAGATTGCCCCATTGCACCAAACTCATCTCTCATTGCAAAGCCTTTGAAGGGGTCCATGTGCCTTTTGAACCCTGCAAACGGGGCATTCCTCAAACTGCTCACAGGTGCAGCTACCGAAGCCGAAATCAGTTTCTGGTCAGAGCGAGGCAGCACCCTCTGCCTACGGGATTGATCTTGTTATCTTTTTGATTTACGAAGTAAGCAATATTGAGCTATGATTTCATGGGCACTCTCAGCTATATAAAATGTTAGATATATGTTTTAAATTTCAATTTGAAACAAGGCCATTTTAAACAATTAAAGTCAGGCCTGTTTTGCAATGCGGACTATTCTGTTCTTATCTAATATCTTCTCACATGTCTCAAATGGCCTCAAGACACAGCAACTCAGACGAAAACTGTGACATCCAGAATATTATATTTTATTGTGTTGTAACATGACAAACAATGTGTGGATCAGGTGTTTCTTTCCATTACATTGTGGCTCTGTTGAGCAAACCTGCTTTCATTAAAATGCTTCCCTACATGGCCTGTAGCAAGAGACAGAAATCTCCACATGGATATCATATATTCCCAGTCCTCTTGCCTTGTGAGTTGTCTCAGAACTGGCAACACTTTCACAATTACGGTGAATCACGTAAATGAATAACACCCATAATGCACCTGTTTTTTTTTTTTGTCTTGCATTTGGGTGACTGAGAACAACACCTTCATAAAAGCATATTTCACTGTGTGACTGCACTGTGAGAATTTAGCTCTGTTGGGAAATGAGTACATTATGAGGTTAAATGTAGGAAGATACTGGTGCAACACAATTCCAAAAATTGTATGTTATATAAATAAGCATGTATGTTTAAAGTCAAGGCTGGTGGCTGAAACTGTAGCATAGGGGTTAGATGTAAGAGTAAAGGGAAGATATCGTGTCATTAGCAAGAAGTTCGATTTTTCTTGTATTGATCTAATCTACTAAATAAACACAGCTGCAGTCAAGGAATGTATGCAGCGTCTGTATGGAATTGCTCTTTCCCACCAAGGACTCACGTCTGTGAGAAATCTACAGTAAAGCTGTGCCAGTAGAATTGATTATCAACGCAGGGTATAGGATATCGCCTGGAAGGGTGGGACTCTTGCCAAACAGAGACGCATCTGTGACACTGGAAACCTAAAATATTTATGTTTCCGACATTTTATCAATGGGTCACCTTGCTCTATCAGCCGATCTACCTGTTGTTTGGAAAAACATGCAGCGTAGTCACGGCAATTCAATTAACCCCTGATACCACCGCAAAAATACTTGTAAAGTAAAAGTTGATCCATATTATGCTTTAAATGTACAAGAGTTGGTTCCTTTTCAGCTCAGAATGATGTCGTGCGCAGGGTATACAGGCCTGTGCAGTTTGGGGTGACCTCCAGCTCAGAATGATGTCGTGCGCAGGGTATACAGGCCTGTGCAGTTTGGGGTGACCTCCAGTTCAGAATGATGTCGTGCGCAGGGTATAAAGGCCTGTGCAGTTTGGGGTGACCTCCAGCTCAGAAGGATGCTGAAAACCTGCCCGGGAAAGACAAAACTGAAAGCTCATCTTTCCCTTTTCCAATCGCCCACCCAGAGCAGGGTCTCTGGAACAAAAAGGCTTCAAAAGGCCTAATATAAGTTTCATAAACAGTATTGGTAAGGCAAGGGGTAGCAGAAACGCTGAAATGCAAGCCAGGTTGCCCAGTTTATATACCCTTTTCTGCCCCCACATCCTGGAGGGGGAGATCAGGGCTTCCACATTCCCCCACAAGCCTACCTTAGAGGAACGCACACATGGAGGTACGTTGGAGAGTTGGAGGTCAGGCTCCTGGCCAGCGGAGAAGAACACACAACCGGCAAAGCCAAACAAAGCAGGAGGCTGTGGAGATCCAAAATGCAGCAGAGACAGAGCCGCGATGCAGACCCCCACCTTCAGCGCGCATGGTGGTGGGGGGAGCCCCATGTAACGTCACCAGGCTCACTTAATATCATTTTAATTTCAGATTGTTTTTTTACTCCTCCCTTATGCACATTGTTTCCTTTTGTTTGAACGGGCCAGAGGAAAGATGAATAAAGGGTATTTTTTTTTCAACATCTGCAAGAGAACTTTTCCAGGATATCGTGTGATATAGCACGAGATACCTTCTTTTCCAGGATTTCAGTTTATTTTGTAATGATCGAATGTGCGAATGTCTTCAATGGCGAGGAAAGGCTATATTTTGAGTAAATAAATCAAATTATCAATTAGCTAACCCATGACATTTACAGAACCATTTACACCGACCCCAAATTGCTCCCTTACCCACGCTTGTAAGAACAACATTATGAAAATTGTAAAATTATCTGACATAATCGCTATGGTTACCAAAACCACAAAGAACGTGAAAAGTCATCGTCATTATGCAGGAACAGGAAAATGGCTGTTAGAGAGCGCGTCAGGCTCGTTTGGGCTCCACATAACAGCCCCTGGATCGATGTGAAGAAGCCGGCCAGGGTAAATCTCTGATATCTGTCATCCGGGAGTTTTTTGTGGACGGAACAGGCGCTGTATCTTTTCCCCGCATTCGGATCTGAGGCTGCAGGGGAAAGCCATCCAAGTGTCAGCCCCTGAGCTGGAATTCTGGTCCCTCCATGCGTTTCCATTCCAGGCAAGTTCAGCACTTGGCCAGCAGCACGGGATCCTGCCTGTCCAGATGAGCTGACGTGCATTCGGGTCACGGCGCCAGTGATCGTCGCCCCTGGGTCTCCGCTGCACAGACCTCTGACTAACTGAGGGCCTTATTCTGACGGGATGGTTGTCCGGCGGAGCTGCGATGCTCGTTTTGCGTGCATGGCTAGCGGCCATCGCTAACGGCAGCTTAGTGTAGCTTACGACCGCTCTGTGTTTCCAGGGGGATATCATCACTCAAGCTAAAATGCTGAAGCAGAAGGACATTAAACCAAATGACGGAGGTAGAGTGGGCTTGTTCATTTGTATTGACTTATCACTCACCGTTCCCCCTTAAATGGCCAACGGTGGCTCATTTCGCTCAGACCGACTGACAGTTACAGCTCCGGCATTGAAATTGAACGCGTTCGAGGCTCAGAGGTCTTGGGGGAGGGAATGTCCGGGTAAATGCTCTAGTGACATTTACGCGTGTGCTACTCACAACTGTGTCTGGGGGCTCACATCCGTGGAATATTTGACTTGTGTTAGTTCATCTCTTCGTCAAACTAGAAACTCTCAGAGCCCCAGACCAGGCCCGCATTCCCGGAAGTGCAGCGGTTTTCATTTGTGCCTTTTTGTTTCTCTGTACCAAGTTATGCAGAATACTGCAGCTACCCTTCATTCATTGGTGATCATTAATTTTAGTCGTAATCCCAGGGATGACCAGTCTTCAGAAGTCATGCTTCAAAATATATTTTAACTTTGGCCTAAACACCTGCATAATTTTGTCAAATAATCCCTTAAATAACGCAAATTGATGATGAAAGCCAGCATATGCATTGAGCTGTCAAAGCCTACTTCAATGCAAAAAGACAAAACTGAGACAAAACTGATTTGTGTACAAAAAATAAGGGTCCCTGAGGTCTTAGCCCTTAGGTGAGTCATCTACTTTTAAGCCTGCAGTATATAAAGCCTACTAATTCAGAGCTTAGGTTCCGTCTTGTAGGCTTACAGAGATTGAAATCTCCCTGCACAATAGAGTAAATGGTGAAACATTATATACATTATTTGTTGCGATGGGGGCCGGAATGCCTGTGTGATTCTTCAAAGAGATTAGGCTCAGGGTTCGATGTCTATCTGATCGTAACTGTAAATGACTCTGGCTCCGTGTCATAGTGCTTTATAATTGCTCATCTTGTTTGGAGGGAGGGAGGGCTGCCTGGTTTGGAAGGGGGCTTCTGTTTAAGGGCTCGCTGCCTGCGGTTTGCGGTGGGGCTGGGGATGATTATCTGTTTGTGCCGACTCAGCATCTTACATTGTTAACTTACGGTTTAGGGTTGCAGAGTTGAGAACAGGCCGATGACTCTACCCCCCCACTGGCCCAAACTCTACTTCACATGACCCTTTATAAACATCAACCTCACAACCTGCCTACATTAACTGCAAAACAAATAATATCTTTTTAACAATTCTAATTTTTTTTTCAAGATATACAGAATAGGCAATTTGTTATGTAATTTGGCATTTTTGGTAGAATCACCCTGAAATCAGTTAGAAGGATGTTTGTTTTTCCTTTTCTTTTTTGATGTGATCTGATCTTTTAAATTCTATGCTCACTAGCTGATGTGCACCGTAACTGTGTGCATGTAAATTCAGAAATCAAAGTTTGGTTAAGTGCCTTCACTAAATTAATATTAATTTGACATGAAGTCATTGTCACATTGTCATTGATGCGCTGTGCAACTATGATTTAAACAAAATGTAAGTGGTGTGAGTGGATTAATGTCTAGTTTATGATTATGTGTCTGTGTGTGTGTCTGTGTGTGTGTTCGTTCCCCAGGGCATCCCAGCATCCTTTGCAAGGTGCTATCGGCCCCTATCGTTCCCTTGCTGACAGCGATAAGATGCACGCTCGCTGTGACCCTGCCTTTCATCAGTAGTTATAGAAGATGGATGAATAAAATCACTGAGGAGAAAAAGCACGTTTTCCTAGACTATTGTTTTTACATTCGCTAATAAATTCCATCCATCCATCTTCCATCTGCTTCCTCAGTATAGAGTTATGGTGGGGGCTGGAGCCTATCCCAGGCTACAAAGGGCATAAGGCGGGGGAACATCCTGGACGGCATCCCCGGCGTCATGTCCTGAGTTTCCTGGGAGAGGCTGAGGTTCACCGCAGCCCCATAGCGGATAGACACTCATACGCCTCACATAGCCTTAACTCTTGATTTCCCAGGTCCAACGTCCCATTCACCCCTCACACATATAAATGCTAACATCTTATTATTAAAGGCCGTTATTTTCATTTCATTCTTTCATTTATTTCACTTGCTGTCTAGAATTTATTTGGCACTCTGGTTTGCCGGAAGGACACTGACATGAACTATGGAATACACATATCACCTTATCGCCTTACGATCACAAACCAGTGGTCTTCTTGTAATTCCCAGAATCTCAAAAACCACTAAAGGAGGTAGGGCTTTTTCATATTTAGCTCCAAAGCTTTGGAATAGCC
>JAABNY020000034.1:8074397-8102091 GCA_015164015.2 Brevimyrus niger
AAACATTAAGGCTAACACGCCTACCTCTGTTTGCCACTTTATTGGTTTCAATAACAGTTATAAGTGTTGTCTCTGGTCCAACTTGTACTCAAGCTGAGTTGAGTATGTGGCGTGACTATTAAGCAGCCCTCTGATGGCACATGAAATTCTCACAAGGATTCTGTCCAGATTTTGACTGTCACATATCCTAATACGTCTTACATGTGAACATTTTATTTATTTTCGTGTGCTATGATTAAGAGAAGTGTAATTTTATCTCACTGTGTGTCCCACGCCCTAGAGAGCGCAAAGACAGGAAGAAAGACACTTTGATATGACCTTTTGAAAAATAACGGATGGGAGAACAAGTGTAAATTTTGCATTTTCAATCGAGATGCGGTGTCTCCAACCTAATTTATAATAAGAGATTGTACAAAAACAAATAGCAACAATGGGGAATAACATGCACTGCTACGATTCGGGTGATGCTTTTCTACTAAATTTTGTTTATACGACTATACTATACGAGTGAGGCACGGAGACCGGAACCGAGCATGGGAGACGATTACCCATAATCCCGCCACAAAACAGAGAGAGAAGAACCATTGGCTCAGTTGTGATCACATGTTGCTCGACAGACAAAGTATATACGTAATACTCGTATTGCAAGATCTTGCGCGGTTTCCAAGTCAAAATTTATAAAAAAATCTTTGCTCGTCCTGCGGAACACTCGTAAACCGAGTTACTCGTAATCCAAGGTTCCACTGTAATTGTTATGCAGGCTACTCATTGGCTCCCTTTAAGGTCGCTTACGGTCATCGAATTGGCAAAAAAAGAGTTTTCTTTCTGTATGTGTATGAAGTTGCCTGGCCTCAACAGGAATAGTATAATAAAGCAAACAATCTGCTTTCCGCAATATTATACTTCTGTAGTTATATTACTGCATAATATTTTTATTTACTCAGAACCATTCGTTTTAGAATTATGTATGACATGCCAATTGTCTGCTTCAGTTAAGAAGGTAAAATGTAAATAACTTCAGGATTTTCTGAATAAGTCTATTTTTGACCAAATTAGCTGAGGTCCTGATTGGGCTCAGATGAAGGCTTCTGATTTTAACTCTAATGGTGGCTTTAAATCACTGCACTCTTGGAGCCAACATGACCCACAGTCTATAAATGGAACTTAATTATTATCATTAAACATATTAAAACTAACTCTGACAGAATGTAGGATTGAACTGCCAGCATTCACATGCCAGTTTTATCAAATACATAGATATTTATGGAAGTCTTTACATATCAAGACTGTTTGCTTATATAAAATTGTGTAATTTAATCATTTTAAATAGCATCAGAACTTCTTAAAATTATTTCCACAGCCACCTCAGATCATGCTAATGCAATCTGTTTGGCCCAGAAGAAAATTATGCTTTAGGCAGGATGTATTATCGGTAAAGGTGAACATTACTGGCGTTTTCATTTGCCAAAATTTTTATTTTGCTTTCTTATTACAAATTAACTGTTATGAAACACAATGATTCTTTTTTGCCTTAATCAGTAATATAAATGCTGTATCAACACAATTCTAATTTAAGCTTAGTGATTTAAGTGGACTTGTAACAAAATTTGAGTGAACATGTTTTAAGTGTGTTTGTTAGTAAAACATTCGTCCATCCATTCATCCTTCCATACATCTTATTACTGCTCTTCCTGTTCAGGGCATCCGGGATGGAGCTTGAGGGGGTGCACCCTGGATCAGGTCCATCACAGGCCATAGTACCATTATCTTTGTTAATGACTCTTGCTGTCAAACAATAAGTCTGACATAGCAGACCCGTTTATCAAGTGCAGCTGAATATAAATTAAGCAGCGTATGTAGGGGGGGAAAGAACAAGTTTAGGCTCTTTTGCTAATTACAAATATGAGATAGGAATATGTATGGTACAAGATTTAAAATATGACATTTCCTGCAAAGAATCTGCTTCTCTATTGATATGGCACTTGATATTGTATAATACCTCTCTGTAGGCCATTGACTTGGAGTGTATTAGAAGTGTCAAAATAACAAAGCAGGAAACGCATACAGATAAACTTGAAACAAAACATTTGGCGATCTGCAACCATTTAAGTCACATGGTTCAAAGGTACCTCTGGAAAAAGTTATTCCTGGAAAGCAATTGGGAACACAGTTGCCCTGCTAAAACCACCCCAAATAGGACATCAGCCAGTAAATGTCTAGCCAAATGAAGAAGTCTTAAATCAAACTAAGTAAAGGCAACATTAGAGAATGCTCGCGGTGCATTATCCGGAGCTGTAAATACTCTGCATACAGTATCCATGGATGTTAGCCTGCTGAGAATCACTGCTAATCTGTGGCACTCCAGACATGGCAAGGTCACACAGAATCTTGAATTACTAATTTTGCAATAACAATTGATAGGAAGACATTTAACAGTTTAACCTTTCTGAATAATTATACAGTACCCTCCCAAGTAACCAACAATCATGTTACATGTTCTAGTACCTGGTTCTTTCATTAAATAGCTGTGGATACATTTCTGCACTAAATTGTGCAGTTATTAGAAGAGCTTACGATTCACTTTGTAAGTTTTAGTAGCACATGTTGCTATGACAGTTTGAAACATCATTGCTTACTAAATCCAGCTTAATTTTTTTTTCACTGAAAATGAAGACAAGATCAATTCGATACAAATTGTACAGTAATATACAGATATGGACTAATTTTTCAGTACCCTTCCACAAAAAACATAACTATCTCTGAAATATCTTGAAAACTGACAAAAGTTTAATGGCATCTTTTATTGTTAACTCCATACTTAACACAAATCAGACTTTGCTTTTGATTATTGATTCAGTTGAATATTTTATATAATTAAACAATGAAAATGTCACAGACAGTAAGCTGGTACCCTTAATTTAATATTTTGTGGCACCACCTTTTGCAGCAATCAAAGGTCGTTTGGCCCAGTCTTCCTGAGCAAACTGCTCAAGCTGTCTCAGGTTTGAAGGGTGGCATCTCCACACTGTATTTTTCAAATCTTTTTCCATAAATGTTAAATAGGATTAGGATCTGTGCTAATGGAGGGCCATTTAAGAATAGTCCAATGGCGCACACAACAGAGAAGCATCTTCCTTTAAATAGGCTGAATGGCTGATGAAAAGCTTGAAGGCACCTGTGATAGTAATTAAGTTTAAACACTTAGTTTAAAACATGACTATAATGCAAGGGATACCAACAAATCTGTCCATACTATTTTAGCATATCTTGGTAAAATAAACAACAAATAATTTCTTTCAGAATTTTATTGGTTTCCTCTATCACATGGTGTCCGGACAACAACCCTCAACGTTAACAAAACTAAGGAGATGATTGTGGATTTCTGAAACCAGGCAACAGAGCACAGCCCCATCTACATCGGAGGTGAGGCTGTGGAGCAGGTCAGCAGCTTTGGGTTCCTCGGACAACGCCTCTACTTCCTCAGGAGACTGAGGAAAGCCCAGATGTCCTCCACAACCCTGTGCAGGTTCTACAGGTGTACTGTGAAATCACATCCTGGAGCAGCCTCCTGCGCCCCGCGACATCCACACTACACGCTGTCTCAGGAAAGTGAATCATATCAGGCGGGACCCCGGCCACCCTGCACTGTCACTTTTCACCTCCTCCCATCTGGGAAGCGACTACAGTCCATTCGGACGCGCACCTCCAGGTTTAGGGAATGGTTTCTACCCAACTGCAGGCACACTCATGAACAATCAGTAACCTTGTGTCACCTCCACTGCTACCCACACATATATTTCTGCCACTTTCTCTATTTATTCCTGGGATTCTGGTTCCTTTTGTTTACTTATTTATAATTCACTTCAACATTACATTCACACGCAAGCATTTCATTGTATATGGTACTTGTACTTGTCCAAATGACAACAAAAGAATCTAGTTGAACTGAACATACTAAAGGCATGCAGATATGCATTAAACAACTGCTTTTAATTGAATCATTTTTCAGGAGAAATTAAGCATTGTTTCAATGAGCTGTAAGGGTACCAAAAAATGTGTCTGTACAGCCATGGAAAAAATTAAGAGATCACAGTTCAATTTTTTGTTTCACTCATTTATCAATTGATGGGTGTGTATATCTGAGAAGTATATGTATTTCTTTTACAAAATGCAGCCTGGTTGAGGGCTTTTTCCTTGCTTTATGGGACTGCAGCCTCGTCTATAGGAGTCAGATCCAAACTGTCCTAGCTGTGCCCTTCATGTTTCCCATTCCTTTTGAAGGTAACTTAATGTCATCCTTCAATTCATGAGGCACTGTTGGATAAGTTGGCAGTCAACTCTGCAATTAGAAAGTCGCTTTTCCCCTTTACCTGGCTGGTTTCTGGTTGTTCCAGTGTCTCCAGATTAGCTTAAAAATATAAAGTGGTCTCCTAATTTATTCCACAGCTGTGTATCATTCAGACATGAATCTTTTTAGGGATGACGATGTACAGTGGCTGATTTGCAACACTCCATGAAGAGATGAATTATTCAGGCAGAAGGGATGCCCTTCCAGCCATTTTCTGGGCTGTTATGGTTTTCCAGGAAAAAGTGAGGTCCATACCGAACAGCCATTACATCGCCGAGATGGCTTCCTTAACAAGGGCTCTTAAAGCCATCCTTTACCAGATGTGCCTGCCAATTTAAGGACATCACCATAAACTTAAAAAAGGGAATTCCAGTGATCTACCCTTTGAATCAGTTACTCTATATTATTCACGGACTCCATAACGTCCTAGAACTGATTAATTCTGAAGGGTGTTATCAGTTATTGACTTACTGGATCTGTTTTACACATGTAAAAATATGAATTTTTAGGGAAAATGGGGTACCGATACCGTAAAGGGTATAAAGTGAATATGGATAGAAAGGAGCTTGTTTAAGAGCTCAGTCATATCTGGGATATTATTAAAATTGAATTAAATGTCAGCAGGTCCAAATAATACAAATGAAAGCTTACTTTTGTTGTTGAGAAACCTATCAACATGTTTCTGTTTTACTTGAATACAAAATCTATGGCAGAATCTGAATTTATGGTGTTGTAACCGATATCAGGTCATGATGACATTGACCACAAATCATCATCCTTTGAAAGCAGCGTGTGCTGCCTGTATTTCTCTGAACTATCTGTTTTTTTCCAAGTATTTTGTATTTCATGGAGTTTTGGGAGTGATAAATTTTTCCAGTCATATTTGCAAAACACCTAATATTTTTTACGGTTCACTAAAGCCTATGGTAGGATCTTTCACAGAGCAGATATGTCATGTCGTCATTACCCCTTCAGACAGCAAAAATAAGAGTCTAATTAATAGACACAGAACTTCTGGTGCATTTCCAGAGATATATAAATGCCTGTATAACTGGTAAGGAGTTACAGAACCAAGAGATCATCGCCAAGAATTCAGTGTACCTCCCTTTGAAGACTTAATTGTGCAATTTGCCAATTCCGAACACGTGGGCAAACAAGAGCCCACCATCCAGTGAACTTGCTCTCATGGCTTGGCTGCACTTCTAGCGATCTGGACAGAAGCGTCCAGAGAACTCACCATGACATGGGGCTGGGACCAAGACATAAACTGTGTTTAAATGGAGCTGGCACCTCAACTCAGGCAAGAAGCACCATGACAGACATGCATATACGGCATAACTATGAATTGCAGTGGCAGACGGAAGGCATATTCTCAACCTTGTAAACAGTGCAATGTCACAGAAAATGAATGGTGTGGTTTTGGTGTAATGGCGCAATGGTCCAACGGAGTTCTGAGGCAGAAGAAATGAAACAACGTTCCTTTCTTCCTCTTTCTGGCAAAGTGTGCCCAAAGTGTGGTCTGCAATCAGAATTCTAAATTTATCAGGATAATGGTTCACCAAATCGTTTCCAGGCATTTTCACCGTGCCTGGTGGGAGACAAGGATCAAGGGAGAATGTAATCGGATTTCACTCCCTTTATCTCTCTGACTTGAAGGAGAAATGTGGGCCTTTCTGATGCTGTGTCCTCTTGTCATGACCTTAAGAATCTTCTCCCCATCTAGTAGGTTAAGCCTACACTAGACACATTAGGTTTTTTGAGGATTTATCAGTACAGCCCAAAATAAGATAAAAAATGCCAGATTTTTTTAAATTTTGTTTTTCCTAGGTTTATCTGTGCTGCAAATTGACTTTCTTGAAATTAAGAAGCACACGAGGCAATCAGGAGTTCACAAGGAAGTTCATAGAAAATAGCCATATGTTTAAACTGAACTGTTTTGTGGTATTTTACAAGAGAAATACTGCCCCCCCCCCCCTCCGGTTTATCACGAAGGTGGGATAAACAAACTTATGTTATGTACATCTTCATGAGATGGGCATGGGTGTCTCTGGAGATCTGGATCAAGTCCTGCCCACAATCTGCACCAGAGGTGAATTAGGCATAGGGAATTTTAATTTGAAACATTTTGATGCTTGGTTGGCTCCATGAAGACATGCATTGGGATATTTCACAGAATTCCTGGTTCCTTGCCCCATGCTTCCCTGCAGATACCCAATGAAGCCAAAGCAGCCCCAGACTCCGGACTGACAAGCCCTTGCGCTGAAAGTATGCTGAGCTTCTTGAGGCCCCGTGAGCGGCCAGGTCTGCATGGGCCATACAGGACCACGCGCGGAAATCCGAGCGAGGTATCCATTAAGGCCGCGGTCGAACAAGGGCAAAGAATTTCACATCTGGGTTCACGCCTCATTGGAATAGAATGGTGACACACCGCACTAAATGCATCGCAAGCTAGCTGCGGTACGCTCTCCTCTTCCTCTTGGTTGCTGCTGTCTACGTCAACCTGGACCTTACATCATCTTTTAGGAAGAACCATTTGGCCATTATACTCAGTTTTGCCTTCAACACATTCAAATGTTACACTTTTGAGATAGACTAGTTTATTAATGTTTTTTTGGATTGAACTTTTACGTATGAATGCTTCCCATGTTCCAGGGTAATAAATGTGTATAAATTTTAAGTGTTTAGCTAAATGAAAAGAAGCAGCATGAAATGACGTGGTCACACAGCTAACTCCTTAGACATAAAATGTAAACTTGGATCCTTCTTCACTTTCCAGCAATGATATAACACGTAATCACTCCACGTATTGTCTTTAGCCTTACGAGCCTCGTAGATGTTGATACGGGAAGAGTTCAAATTATTATCTTTCTTCTTAAATCCCATCGGGGGCTCCTGCTCACGTATGTATTTTGGCCACAGAAGACGCAGATAAATAAACCATACGATGACGTGGATTCGAGTATCGTGCCTTTTCTGCCGTTCTAGCTGCCAGTGGAGAGCATAAAAATCAGGTTTAATAAAACCACTGACCTCAATCTGCTATCTGGGTTTTACTCTCTCTCTCTCTCTCTCTCTCTCTCGCTCTCTTTCTCTCTCTCTTTTTACATGCCCGAGGCTGCAGTGCCTTGCGCTGAATGTGAGAGGCTGTGACCTGAGGCCCAGACCAATGCTTTGCACTGGCTTACGTTTCACTGCTAGCAGCTCCCAGATTGATTTTCACCTGCTCTCGTCACAGCAACTTTCCACTGCATCTGCATATTTCCCTGTTCCCCCAGTGTGGGCCACCCAATATTTTATCTGTATCAATTTACTCTGTTTACTTAAGTTGCCCCCCCCCCCCAAAACACCCTTGAATGAGTCATATATGCACTTTTTTGTTTTATAGTTGCAGGAAAAGGCCAATTTCTAATGATAGGCCAATCTACTCCTGGCATAATGATGTTTATATTTAAATGCAATTGTTGTACACATAAATAGTATTCATGTGGTCCACTGGATGGTGGTCCATGACCTGAAGATGGGAGGGTTCCGTATTCAATACAGAGCCTGTGTAGGTTTCCAAAACAGATCTGCATATGCATGTGTTGTTCCAAGTCTGAGGATGATCGTTTAATGGATGACTTGGAGCTTTTAAGTCACTCTAGCTAATGTATGTTCTCTGTTACAAGCTGAATTGGCCCTATGGAAAAATTAAACGCTAAATGGATCTGTGAAGACAGTAAGGACAAAGAAGGCCTTTAAATGTCTGATCTGTTCACATCAAAGGCAAGCTGAGCTTCCATACGTTTGCAGCGGTTATGAAAACACATTCTACAGGTTTGAGATCAAGCAAAGTGGAATGTTGGAAAGTCGATTTGCCACAATTACAAATTTCTTTGTATTTGAGCTCAACTGCAAAAGGTGCAATGGATTAGGAAATAATCTTAGATTGAAATAAGACAGCATCCAGACACAGTTTGAGCCAACAAAGCAATTTAGCACTTCCATGCCATTTTAACAATAAACTTTGCATTCTGCAGCATCAGCAGGGGAAAAGGAAAATCTCCAATATATAAATATGTTGTCAGTAAGCAGAACAGCCTTCACCAGTATGTAAAACAGCAAATTCCAGTGCAGAATACAATTAGGAGAATGCTGCCTGAAAGTCGATGGATGTGTTTCTTGGGGGAAATGGAAACTAGGACCAAATACAAACCATCCACATGATTCAAATAAAGCCACTGGTGGTTCCAAGATAATGTCTAATAGTTTTGGCAGAGGCAGGAGATAAATGACTGTGATGCAAACTGGGTGTCTTTGATTCACAGATTCAGGTTTGAGACAGGATGGGGGAGGCTGGTAGAGCAGAACTGTAGATGTGCTTCTACCTGTCCTCTGAAAATCGCTCACGAGACACAACTTATTGTAATGTGCTTGGCTTCAGAACATCCCCCAGGTTCTTGTATGAGTCACGGAGAGCATTTGTCCCGGAGCCCCAGAGAACACTCTTCTTGTTATTGGCAGTGGATTGGGCCAAACTTAATCGTGTCACTTGGGGGAGCGATAGGGTGCACTTACCAAACTTTTTATGCACCACCCCTTCATTTTAGAAATGTCATTGCAGGTGAATAATTGCCACATATCCTTCAGTGACACATGAGGCTGACCTTTGCACTAAGGTCCTCAGTTTCCCCCACGCAGCAGTACCATGACATCTCTTTCTGAAAAATACACTTCGATGAATGATATGTCCATTTTTTTTTCCATGCCAATGTGAGTAACACCATTATTATTATTTTTTAATTTGTAAGAATTTTTGCATCTAAAGAGTTTAACGAAACAGCAGATGGACACTTTAATTTCGAATGCTAGCAATTCTGTTATCGAAAAATGCAGCACTAGAGTATTTTCATGCAATTACACAATACATAAATATTGTTTTATTGTAACTTTTTATCATTTGTCCTGGGGCTGGCATATTTCACCAAGATGCGGAAGAATAGCTATTCCGTGAAGGGAAGCGGGATTTGGCTACATGTCATCTATGCCAGTTCTGGCAATGAACTTGGAATGGAAGCTTTTTCCATCACTCAGTGACTCATGGATCAAATGCACACGACGAGAAACCAGTTAGCGCCAGCAGCAAGATGGATTTGATACTGTAATTGATGGTCAACTGTATTAATCTCTTATTGCTGGGTGGTCCTGTACCTGGTTTATGTCCAACGTTGTTTCATTATGAGGCCATCCAAGGGGTGCTCCATTTATTGCTGCCATATTTTACTGACGTTAGCCTTTGCTTGCTTGCAATCTCAAACCGCATAGCTTCATAGCTTAGGGTTACGCACAGGTCTACAGCCCCTTTATAGAGCACTCCAGAGGGAGTCCCTCGATCTTTTTAATGAACATAGGCCCTGAACTGGAAATGGTGACAGGATTCATCAGGTCCATATTTTGGCAACGCGGGAACTCAGAGTGCGTGCTGGCGAACACTTGGGGTCATGGCCAGGTCAGTGGCTCCACTGTGCAGCAGATAGACGCAGTCGAGCCGCAGAGAGCTGGAAGAAAACAAAGCCATTCTCTCCTATATAGGCTAAATCAAGGGCAGACAGCTAGCATGCTGTCAGAGGCTGAAAGAGGCTAATTGTGTAAATTAAGCTAATGATTTATATACTGTTTTGTAGCTGCAACACACATACAGGAATTTATACTAAAAAGCCCTTCATGTCAAGACTACAAGGAGATATGTCTCCTTTGAACATAAATAAAGCATGGTAGTTACTGATTGCCACAGTAGATACTGAATAAAGAGTCTTGTGACTCAAAATACTCATAGAAATATATGTTTAGAAATAAGAACTGAATTCAGAGAGGCTGTGTCCTATGCTGACTCTTGTTTTGTCTACTAAAAGTATGGCTTCAGTAAAAATGATTTATTCCACATGTAGGCCTAACCTATATTCTCCTACCAAACAATCATTTATTTATTTAGCAGATGCTTTTATCCAACTCTACAATTGAGAAACCAGGGTCAGTCAGTCCCTGAAGCAATTGGGGTTAAGGGCCTTTGCTCAAAAGTCCAATAAAACTACTCAAATTTAAACCAGCGACCTTCCGATCACTGGCGCGGGGTCCTAACCCAGAGATCACACACACCACGCATACAGTCATGCAACAAAGACCTATCTAGTTCACCCCATGAACTGGCTACCTCTAACTGTGTTGAGGTGTTTTAAGACAGATCAAACCTTGCATTTCCCCAGTGACAGCTTGTGAGGGACATGCTGCTAACCCTTCCCTCCATTATGTGATGTGCTTATGAGGGTGTAGGCACCGTGCTCTTATCAAACTTAAAATTCCTCCAGGTTTGCAGAGGAGTGCACATATCTTGCATAACCATCCTGACAGCACGTCCGCATGGAAACATGAGTTTCACAAGCTTTATGAAACAAGTATTATGAAAACTAATATTATTTTCTGTACAGTGTTAAACTGAGAAATAAAAACAGGTTAAGTTCAGAGATTCACTTCAGCCGCTGAATTGCAGTTGACTTTCATGATTTATGGCTAGTTGCACACTATGGATATCTATCATTATTGCTTAATGTTCATTGTTTAATGTCTAATTTCCCCTTTACATTTATTTCTATATAACTGCATGTGATAGTTAAATCATTGGCTTTACTTAACAATAGTTCAGTGTTCATCGTTTTTCTAGATACGCAAATTCACTTTGTTTTGTTTGTTTTTGTTCTGTTTTACAATGGCTTGATGTACAATGCAAATTTCATAGCATACACTATTGAAATATATTGGCATGACAAATATCTGGTTTAGTCAGTGTTCTCACATGGGTTTGTCAAGGAGATACTCTGTTAAGCAGACATATCATCTGGTCTATCTCAAACTAATAGTGCATAGTACTTCATACTACCAAGCTGGGACTCCTTACTTCATTTTCCATTTTTATTTTCATTATTTAGATATTATTTTCAGTTTTATTGCCCTGGCACTTGCTCCGGACGCTTTCCAAATGGGACACTATGTTGAGAGCTGCCTCCACAAGGTGCTGTGTGCTCGTGTCACCTAACAGATGTTGTCTTGGTATGGATTGTGATTTTGGAGCTGAGCCATTGCCTGCTTTTCACTCCATCCTGTGGCTGCCAGGGAAAACCTGATCTTCCCTCCCCATGTTTAAATAACTCCCCTGCTGGATTCAGGGGATATTCTTTTCTTTTTTTTCCACTTGGATGCACTTTTTTTGTTCCATACATAAATTTGCAGCTCCTGGGGAAATGGATGTAGCATCTGTGAAGGATCAGCGGTGCTGTCATCGTTGGCTGTTCTGGGTCCAGCGGCAAACCCTAGTGGAGATATCACACCTCCAGCCTTCCTCCACTACCGCCTTTGCCATCAGTTCTGTCCCCTCAGTGCCCCAACCCCCCCATGATCACCTGACCAAACTGTAGGAGTCATGTGACTGGCTCAGTGAGAATAGCATATAAAAGTATTGCTCCATTAATTTGATTTTACCACTCAAGTTGTTAACAGGTTTGTTTCAAGATAAACACATCTCTGAAGAATGCTTTTAGAGGGCCTGAAGCTGTGCCAGTAACGATTCAAAGTCTTTTGAAGGCTTTGGGAAAGCACTTGCGTTTAGTGGACAGTGGCTGACATTAGATGAAGAAATGATCATCCAAGTTCTAAAAGAAGCCTGGCCATAGGTCCCACGATTCAAAAAGCAGACACTGAAATAAATGAATGTGAAGACAAGTCAGCTGGGTCCATGATATCCTCCCAGCATCTGAATGAAAGGTTTTCAAATGGAGTTTGCTCTTGCCAATCAAGCCAAGTCTTCGACACCTTGGCTATTTTTTAGTGTACTTATGACTTTTAAATTAATTGTTCTCAGATTGTCATACAGCCACATAATCAAAGGTTTTTCATACTCCAGAAAGTCCAAGGTAAAGAGTTGAGGATGCTCAGATGAATGAGAAGAGCCAACCGCAACGTCCACAAGGCAGAGTAATAACAGACGGAGTAACTGACAGAAATAAGAAGTCCAGTTCTGGGTACCTGGCTCCTTTTAACATGCCATATGCTTCAGATCAGTGTTGGGTATCTTTCTTTAGCCTCGATTTTATTGGCTGCTTATTATCCATTTGTTCAGAAAATAACCCAGAGACTAATCCGCAGTGTGAGGTTTTGGTGGTACGAGAGTGACCCTAAACAGAGAGCTATTCAACCGTCGGACTTCAGCTCTGAGAAACGGAGCTTGTATTGGTTTTCTTCTGACCATGAAAAATATATTACTTTTTTCTTTCCAAACACTAATGTTGATTATAGTGGCCTGGGGTTTTATTCTCTTTTTCATGGAGAAATGCAAAAGAAAACTTTTGGAACAAACTTGTACCTTAATATTCCTAAATTTTTTGCCGTGTCCATGTGACGTTTATTGTTTTACGGAGGTCCTTTTAGGCTGAAACCCAAGGTGTCCGTGGAAGGTTTCGTCAAATTCTCTGAAAGGTCTGACTGACCCTATAAGGATTTAACAAATCAAAGTTGAATTATTATGATATAATTTTGTCTTCCATTTCCTAGAGCGTGTGATATCAGCTTAATCGAGTTATAATTCCTTCTACTCTTTATAAAGATATAACTCTAATAATAATTGTCCTGTCCCCCTCATAAGACTGCTGGCTCATGTGGGGAAGGAGCTGCACCTGGCGTGTTGCTTTATGGGCTGCCTACTTACCCAGCATTCTCTGCTTGTCTTCCATGCAGCCCTGACCCAATCTGCCTGCCATGTTCCCGGCATCGAGAAATGTGGTAATTTTGGGACACCTGTGACTCTAGCTCCATAACCCCCACACGGACTGGGCATCATGTCTAGCCAAAATGTGCCACCTTGCCATGCCGAGGTTCCTATATGGAGAGTCCTGTCCCTGAAGGTGATGCCTGGATTCCCTGGCGGTACCACGACTTTGCAGACATGTCCAACAAGTCTCAGATATTTTTCCTACTGCCTCACAAGGAGACCGACTGCATGATTGAGCTGATGTGAGGGTGCTTCACTGCCGAAAGGGCGTCTCTTCACATTGTCCCAGCCAGAGGAGGAGGCAATGGAGACGTACGTCAAAGAGACCCTGGCATAAGGTATAATCCATTCATTCACCTCTCGTCTCCTTTGATTTCTTTGTTGTTAAGAAAAAGGATAGGGACTTCCAGCTGTGTATAGATCATTAAGCCCTGAATGTCATTACCCGGAAATGCAGAAAACTACCGCCCTTGATCCGTTTGGTCCTAGAACAGCTTCAAATTGACTGGTTAAGATGGGCTTGCAGAGCACATACAACTCGATCAGAATTTTAGCTGGAGAAGAATGAAAGAAATCCTTTATCACCTTCACTTGTCAGTATGAGTACCTTGTCAGACCTTATGGGTTGGCAAACAGCCACACTTCCAGAGCTTTATGAGTGGGGTCCCAGTGTCATGGGAACGGGACATGGTTCAGGCAGGAAAAGGACGCGATGATCCACCAGCAGCTCTGAGACATAACAAGGTTTATTACAGAAACTAAATACACCGGGTAAAACTACAAACAAAATAACTACAAGGGGCCAAAAAGACAAAATGGAGAAATCGACAACTAACTACAAGAAATGACAAGGAAACAGGATCCAGGAACAAGGCAACACAGGGAGCAAGAACAGGCAAGGGAACATAGAACAAACTCATAAGACACATACAGCCTTCATTGTGGAGGTGGATGACTCAGAGGTAGGAATCAGAGCTGTGCTTTCCCAACACCAAGTGGGGAGTGAGAGGTTGGACCCTTGTACCTTCTTTTCTAGAAATGTAACCCCTGCTGAACAAAGCAATGACATCGGGAATGGGAAACTGCTGGCCATCAAGTTGGCTGTTAAGGAATGGCAGCATTCGCTCAAAGGCATGGGACACCTATTTGAGGTGCTCACTCACCACCGCGACCTGGAATACCTTAGACCTGACCAAACGACTCGACTCCTAGCAAGCCAGGTGGGCCGTGCTTTCTAAGTCCTGTGACCTGCGACTTGGATGACGTATTTCGAGAGGCTCAGTGCAACGAACCCACTCTAGCCAACTGCCCTGCTGGCAAGATTTACCTGTCCTCCGTGCTCCACTCAGACACCATCTATGTGGGTACACACCTCCCTCAGCTCCAGGTACCCCGGTGTATCCATTACCACACATCTAATGGTCCATCAATACTGGTGATCCAGTTGTAGGAGGGAGGTGGAAAATTTGTGATCTCTGGTCTAACTTTTACCCAATGTAAAGCAGACACACAGAAACCTGCAGGTCTCCTTCAACCACTCCTAACACGAGAATACCCTTAGTCACATCTGGCCCTGGCTTTTATTACCGATCTGGCTTAGTCCCAGGGGAACTCCATCATCCTTTATGTGGTAGACCCAATCTCCCAACAGCCATTTGAACTGACTGATATCCTGTTAGTCTGGGTCTTCCAGTCCTGTGACATTTTGAAAGAAAACGCAATAGAGGGCTGCAATTCGCTGCAAGGATCTTCCAAGCTTTTTGTGCCTGACTCAACCTCTCCTTGAATCTGTCTTCTAATTACCATCCGCAGTCTAACAGTATGATGGAGAAGACCAATCAGGAAGTGCTATAAATCAATTGACCTACTCACTGGGCCCACTATCTACCTTGGGTCGAGTATGCCAAGAAATCCCGTCCTGAAGCTGACACTAATCTCTCCTTGTTTTCAGTATGTTCTGAGGTACATGCCCCTGCTGTTCCCCATGGACTCCAGCCTAGCATAGTCCCAGTGGTCGGAGAATGGTACTGAGAGAGCTCATGGTGGCACACCCAGCAATGCTTAGTGGACTGATCCCAAAGACTGAAGGTCCAAGTTGACCACCGCCACTGCTCAGGGTCCAATCAATACAGTGTGGCTCACCTCCGAATGACTTGGAAGGTCCTAATTCACCCTTGCTGCTGGATGAAGGTCTGCATCATCCGGGCACTTATGGACTCCAGACTGCAGTATCTGGTTGACTGGGAGGGTTATAGCCAGGAGGAATTGGCCTGGGTAACAGCAGCAGAGATCCTTGAGAACCATGCGATGGTGGCTGGATTCTACCAAGATCACCCTGACAAGCTTGCTCCTTGGCCCTGGGACCAGTCGTATTACCTTCATTGGCCTCCAGGAGGCAGCTGTTAGGGGGTGGGTTCTGTTGGTCCATGTGGCTACTTACTAAGCATTCCCTAATTGTCCTCCACGGAGCCCTGACCTGACCTGCTCTCCAGGTTCCTGTCACTCATCATCTGCCCCAGATCCCTTCTTCATGTTAAACCCCCATCTAGTGTCATTTTTGTAAGATTGATTTCCCCAGCTTCCCTACTTACCTGCTCTGTGACCCTGACCAAGTCTCTGCTGTTCAATTCTGTTTTTTACTGCCTTGGATACAATAAAACCTGGCTTGCTCTGCCCTTGAGTGTTTTCTGGTGTGACATATTTAGATATTTTTTTACTATTAAATAATTGTACCAGGAATCATTGACTGATTCCTAGTTTTTCATTTGGTTTCTTAACTGTATACAATGTTGATTGACTGTTTTCAGGTGAAGCAATTCTTTTTAAAATGAGTTTCCGCCCCTTACATGCATGTTTACATGTATCCATGTGCTTACATCACACAAATGTAATATTAGCAAAACACAGCAAAGCAGAATCATAAGAACAAAAACAAGGCATTTTGCAGTTATTCATTCACCCCACAAAGCATACATTTATTCTGCAGCTATTGAGAAAGGTCTCAATCCCTTAACCCACATCGCCTCTCATCTTGGCGTTCATGAGGCTCGTTCATGCTGCCCATTCGAAGATGCCAATACAGTTCTCACATGCAGTTCAGATCACTACCCTTGGTCATTATTTTCAATCAAGCAAACTCAGTATGCAGGCTTTTTACAAGTGGTCATGTACACCCAAATGGGGGGGAAATCCTGGTGTAATCCTACGAGAGTGCATTTTATAGCAAAATGTCAACATCATAAAAATAAGCTCCATTATGCTTTGCTTAATATCCTTACTTGAAGCAACTCAATATCTCAGATTACAATTTCTTCTCTGTTTAAAAAAATACATTCCCTGTATTTCTCTGTATTCCCTGGATGTTTTTGTCAAAAGAACAGTAAGTATGAAACTAGGCAAAGGAAAACAAAACTATTTTTCCACAACATTACCCTGCCGGCTTTGTGAGAGACAGTTATGCAACCCAGAAAGATCTCGGATGCTTCAGCTTCTGGGTAGGTCATCGCTCCAGTCTCTTCAGCATTTGATGGGACCTCATTCATCACTGAGAACAGCCTCATAATCTGCATTTCTGAAGCGTCGGCGGATCTAATAACTTTAAGATAGGAGTGTTAAAAAGAAAGACACATGTGCTCCTCTGTTATATAACCTGATACATTAAAGACTGGATTTAGTATTTGTTAAAGGTTATTTTAAAAACTGATAAAAAAAAATGTATATGTATATAATGGCTGGATAAGCAACATAATTAGGGCATATAGAATTCTGATGATAATTTCATAGTCTCTTAAAAATCTCTTGGTTTGGTTAATATGCATGAGTTTAGTCCTTCTGGAATCCAGTTGGGAAAAAAAAGACATCTGCCAGAAGATGATCACAAGCGCTGCAAAAATATACATGTCTGGGACGAGTGGTGGGTGGCACACCTGTACATATTCAGATCAGGATTAGGGGGGGCTGAGCTTTTGCAAAGTGTAGGGGCTTGTTCGCTTCTGCATGTGCCTCCATGACTCACGTCCTCATCTTCAGCTATGTTCTGGGACGTGTGCATTTTTTACAAGAAAAAAAGAACGAAAAACAACAAAATAACTCTGGTTCAACTCTTATAATTCACACACCGTGCTGCTGCAATAATCATTACCAATCTTGTACATTTTTCGCTTAATGAAAAAGATTTTTGCCACCTGAAATTACCTCAGCTACTGTGAATACGAGTGTGCTTATTTATTTCATCTATATAAAATCTGCATTTTTTTCTAAAGTGTTCTAATATAATAATATAAATATATTATAGAGTAGAATTTCTGTGATAGGTTGATGCCCCATTCTGGGTTGTTCCCTGTTTTATGCCCCAAACTTCCAGGATAGGCTCCGGACCCCCAGTGACCATGCATAGGACAAGCAGTTACAGAAAATTTATGGATGGATGGATGGATGAATGGATGGATGGATGGAGTACACTTTTCATTAGATTTATTTTTATTTTGACCATGAATGAAACCATCACTTTTTTATGCATAAGTTTTTTCTTGAAGGACACAGATGCAATTCCAGGTTTATAAAAGCTGATTATGTAATGTAAATTACAGGGGGTGTTATTTCCAATTCCAATTCATAAGTCCTGGGAGTCCAATTGGCTCAGATATTTACAGTGATATTTATAATCTTCAGATACACCTTAATTTGCTTTCAACTAGTCACCTACAATCCAAGACAATCTGCTGAAAATTAGTTTTTGTCAAATACTTTTATATGTGTGCGCAATGGGATCTTTGGAGGAACATACTTGTAACGTTCGCAAGGCAGTCACAGGAACAAGAAGGGTTGGAGTCGTCAGGTCAAGGGTAAACCAGGGTTTATTGCAGGGGACACCAAAGACACTCACGATAGACGCACTTCAATGACTCAACAAGGGTAGACTGACTGAGATGCGGAATAAATACAAACCACAAGCTAGACTTAACAGGCAACAGGTGATTACAATCAGGGCAAAACAGGAGGTAACGATGTGGGCGTGGCACACAATCAGGATCGTTGGGAGCGGGACGTCACAATACTCAATATCAAGTTATATATTATTATGACAACTTGTGAACAAAGAAAAGCCAATCTTCCAAAAATAATTTTATTTTGCCCCATCTGAGAACGACAAGAAAACTGCTAAGCATCATCATTTAAAGCAATTTTCTAAAAACATACAGGGTGCACATAGAGTCATTTATAGGTATACTAACACAGTGACACAGTAAAAAATGAATAAACATGCTTTTTATGTTGGAAAATAGAGTTTATATTGTCCAGACCTGTGTGGTACTCAAGAAATAAAGAGGTATTTCAATGTGATAAATTCTAACAACTTCAACTTTTGAAAAGATTAGATATTAAAATACAATTTACTGCAACAGAAAATTACCTAATCTATATAATGATCAAATAAATTAAGAAGTCATGTCATAATGTCTTACTAATTTCATACAAATAATGGGTAGAGAAGTATGAGGAAATGGGAAATGCTGTATTGACTATAAAACAGTTTTACTATTACAGAAACCATGTGTAATCAAAATTTATAAATAAAGACCTGGAAGCTGTGTAGCCTGTCAGTAAAAAAAATAAAAACATACACATAAACAGACATTTTTCTCACGTAAAAATACCCATCAGAATCTGAAAAAAGCAGCTGGCATTCTGATAGGAGGTGGAGATTGGTGTGTGCATGTGTGTGCGTGTGTGTGTGCGTGATGGGTGCTCTGTGTTATTGCAGTGGGGTTAACATACCGAGGCAGCCATCCAGCTGAGCAAACACAAGGGGAGTCAACTGGTCAGCCACAATCTGGGGTGGATGACTCCAGTGGAGAGGCTTAGGAGTCTGAAACTCCTGCAGGGAGGGAGGGAAAGAGAGAGAGAGAGGGGGGGGGGAGTGGGGGGGCAGCGATGACACGCTGCAACATTCTCACACGGGCACCGGAACTGTAGGAGGTGTCAGTGAGTCAGTGGGATAATAAGGCTCTGATGTTGGATGAAAAACTTAAAATGCAAAAGTAATTGTGCTTGTGAAAATCTCTGTGCTTCCAGAAAAAATAAAAGTGGTGGAACATTAGGTCCTGTATGTTCGGCTCTGGAGCCGGTTCTGCTCAGCTTGGCCACTGGTACTCGGCTGGGCTGTGGGCAAGATAAAAAGCAAATACACCTCTGCATCCTTTATCAGGCGATTGCTAAAAGCGGGCGAGTGTCGTCAAGATACTCTGTGCTTTAGCCTTAGGACTTTAATCCAGATAAGATAATTATGTAGATCAGAGATGTCCACACATTTTTGTGTGTGGGTTTGTAAGAAACAACAGATTCAATGCCATATTAGATTACTGGACCCCAGTAAATTTTAAACTTTAATTTATTGAGTAGTATTCGTGTGGGCTTCAATCCAGATCCATCTGCGAGAAGTTTCATTTAAAATTAGATTAGATAAACTATACTAATCCCAGGGGGAATTCTTGAAAAAAAAATACAATAGTCTTAGGCAGTCAAGAAAAATTACCTTTATGTTTGTGTGAATCTATGATATTACGGCTGTCAAAGTTTGTCAGCTTAACCATTTCAAAACCTCTCCTCAAGTCACCCCAGTATTTGAGGCACTAATCCGATACACCCACATACTTGTTGACTCGACCACTACCCCATCTTGTTTGGTTAATAAATACCTCACTGACTTTATAAACTAATTAAATTAATTAATTAAATGACCTGATGGTGAAATGTAATAAATACATGGAATGGCTGAGGTGCCCCTGAGGAGAGGTTTGGCAACTGAAGCGCTGTTCATCTAGCCATATTAGAAGATATTATTGACCTCTGAGTTTTCATTGGCTTAACTCTTAATTTGTTAAATTATGTTCTAATGTTAAATTGTGTTTTTTTATCTGAGCACATACACACTTTCTAGCCAGATAAATAGCTTTTCTTTGACTACCTAAGACTTCTGCACAATACTTTATACAGGTATAACGTCACAAACCCCAGAATTGCACTTTATCTTTAATCGGAGTACCATGATGTGCAGTATCCTCACCCACCACAAATGAAGTTTCACTCTGTCCTCTGCTTCATCCTGTCTTCCAAAGACATCCTGACCTGCTGAACTGATGCAATCAACCATTGTGGGAAAGCTCTGTGACAGAATTTCCGCCTATCCATGGTGCACCACACCTTACTCCTAGAATGGAGCTTTGATCCTAACTGGATAAATGTCCATTGAAAATGGATGGGCACTCATTTGAGTTTACGATTTGTTGTTCAGCACAATACAATACTTTCCACACAAAAGCTTTGTGGAACAGAGCTTGATTATGAGCAACAATACTCACAATTATTTACTTAAAGGAACCACTGCATTAAAGTGCCCCATTGTGCATGACTATACGAGAGTGGCTTGCAGCCACAGAGAAAATTGCACTTGTCTAACGACACCTGCCATCCATAATCAGGCCAAATTTTCATGAAGGCAGGACCCAGAAGACTCATACAACGCTAATGCGTTGATATGTGGCCATTAGTGAGTGCTGCTCGCAGCTGAAGACTGAAATGTGAAATTAAGGAAAACAAAATAAAAGATACATAGCAGCCTGCAGCTGCTGCAGTGTTGCAGTCAAAGCTTGTTGGCCAGAAGGACCCACAATTCACTGCTCCAGATCACTTTTCCATCCTTGAATTTAAGGTAACGAGGCTAATTCTTTGTGTAGCTTATTATATTGTACAACCGCGCGCCACAATGAAAGACAATCATACCTGTTCACTTTAGCAGAAAACCTATCTTGTAAATACCTGTTTATGGATCTTTTCCCAGCAGATTAAGCAGGAGGAATTAATGGTGGCTGGGGGGATGGGGGCTGTAAATGCAGAAGTACAGCTGTAAAAGACGTTATCCATTTACGTCCCCGATTGGAAAACCAGGCAGCGAAATAAAACCGCGAGCAGCACCAGGAAAAGGGGGGAGCTGGACAGCACGTAAACGGACTCCCCCGTCGTGCCACATGGCAGACCTGTTGAGTGCCTAACAGCGCATTCAGAGTGCAGGGATCACCGTGCCGATTAGCCGTTTCGCTAAAGGGCACGCTCGTATACCCGGAGGGGGGCGGAGGCGTTGATTGGGGGCCCTTTCTTGGACGGCAGACGCGCTTGCTTGACTGCTGACACACTAGGCCGCATTGTTTCTGTGGGCACCTAGCTATTGCAGGTAAGGTGGCATGCAGGCCCCAGTGCTGACAACACATCTGGGCTTCCAGCCAAAAGTCATCAGTCTTTATTTAGCAGCCTCTGCTCACAGTGATGGCATGTTAAGTGATGCGACTGACATTCGCAACAAAGTATACAACAGAGCCTCCGGGCATGGAGAATAATATTTACCCTCTCTAAGAGTGACGAGCCCGGACTGTTATTTTCTTTCGCTCTCCTGTTGCACCTTTAACCCATTCCTATGGCTTCATCTGTATGCCGCACGACTAGGCCACTAAATATTATGTCAGTATCTGACAAAGTTTCCCCATAAGTCTATATCTCACTATCATTTTGGGTGCTGAAATAAATTGTTTTCAGTATCGCCATGCAGATTTTGTTTTTCCTGCAACCTTTTTTTTTTTTTTTGTTACATATTTATCATCTTTCGGCATTGGACTTGTAGTTTGAGATTCAGTCCCCAACATTAAATGCAATGCAGACAACATATTTTCCTACAAGATGACGTGGCTTACTTTGGATTCATAAATCTCTGACTTGTTTTGGTTCCCACCTACGGGCTCAATATTAAACAAACACAGTTGCATTCCTTGTACACTTTAATATACCATCTATTGACTTTTAATGCATGCTTTAGCTAAATCTCAGGTTCCATGTGGTCAGACAAACCCTATGCCCAGACAAAACATATGGCCTGCCGCATACTTCTGTTTTGTTTTCACTGTGACGGGCTACTGGAATAGAAAAAAAAATGGGGCAGGCTTGTATACATATAACCTTGCGCTGCATATTCCATATGTTTTGCGTTTAATGGCATGAATAGAACCAGCAATTAGCGTGTCAGCTGGTTCTGTGTCGTTGACTGTGAGTCGCGCTCCCAGCAAACCCGGCCTGTGCCCAGGCAATCCTTTAACGCCCCTGTAGCACGAGGGAGTGCTGTTGAGACAGAGGTGAAACCTCCTATTGCTCCACGTCTCTCTCTCTCTCTCTCTCTCTCTCTCTCTCTCTCTCTCTCTCTCTCTCTAGAGTTGCTTGCCATTCCAGGCACCTGGGAGAAATGGTTGAAGGAGTTTCACACGCTGCGGCTCGCCAGTCAAACCGTGCCACGAAGGGCCCCGAAGAAGCAGCAGTGAGTCTGATGCTCTTTCTTCCGCAAACCCTGTCAATTCACACTTTCTCTCGAAGGGAACAGTTTGTAGTCGAAACAAAAGGTGTAAAGGCATATAAGTTCTAAACAGAAATAGCCTCCTACAATGTGAAGAACTGAGATGTGTTTTTTTTTTCCTCTCAGAGAGGAATAATGATTCATAATTGTAGCCCGTGTAATAAACAGGACACAGTGGCTAATAAGTTCAGGAGTCATATTGACAGAATGGCTAGGATGCTTGCTGGGCTCAGCCTTATACTGCGCAGAAATGCAATGTAGGCACATTCTCAGCATTATTAAACCTAGAGAGGGATAGGTTTTCATCAGCAGGTCTGGAAAAGTCAACAGTACCTGTATGCTACAGTAGCTCATTCCCCCGGTGAGGTTGTCTAGTTTGGAAATGTGCGATTGTGCATGACAACTTTCATGTTCAAAATCTCACCAGCATTAAACTTTAAATGCACTGCTTTTATTTACATTTCTAATACAAAGGGATGACCATGTTAATAATGAACTTGCAGCTTGCATATGTGGTAACGTCCACACAGTCGTGTTTTCATTTCTTGTCCAGTACTTGAGTGATACACAACACTATTATTATTGCCAAAAAAATCCACTTTGTGGAACAGTGGGACTCAAGGCAAATAAGAGCCATGTGTCCAAGATATCTAAACAGATTACTGACGTGTTCAGCCATACACTTCAAAAAAGCCCTTAAATGCTGCAAATGCTTTGATTTCATAGACATATACTGGCTATGAGTATTCAAGAGACACTCCTAGCACACAATAAGTTTTTGCGTGCATGATTTAACCTCATTTCGGCCCCTAGGAAGGTACTGAATGCAAGATATTTTAAAGCAGGAGAATTCCGGAGTTAAGTATTAAAAACACAGCAGGATGGAGAGAGGAAGGGTAGTGCCAAGGCCTCACCTCTGAGAGCAAAGGTGCATTCCCTGACTGTGCTACGCCGAACAATGATCTAAGTGTCTCCTGCATACTTTAGCCCGACCACAGGAGAGAAGCGAACGGCGAACTGGCTGCATGGTATTAATAGACATGCCTGCGGTTTCTGGGCCACCTGTCCTCCCCTGCGCTGTCATGCGGTGCCACTTACGAGCTGTTATGTGAACCTGTCACATCTGTCCTTGCAGGCGGCTCGCTGTGCAGGTAGGCCCGCCCGGAGAGCTAGCAGGAACGCCTCAGTTTTATTTAGATTCCTCTGTTGTCGACATCGGCTATAATGCTAATCGCTAGCGGCAGGGCACACTGTCAAAACAGCAACTTCACGCTGGTGCCATTGCGTCTAACCTGCTAAATATTAATATATGCACCCTAGGTTACAACAAACCAACTGCATATTAATAAAGGCTTCAGCTATTATATCATATCATATTTTAAAATACTGTAGCATAAATGCAATAAATCTTAATTTCATAACAAAGGTATAATAATAAATAATAAAGTCATGTCAATAACAGAGGTATTGTGCTCACAGGGACACCTCCAGTCATTTCATGAAACATGAATTAATGAAGGTATTTTGGCCAAACTCACTATATACCAATAGCGTTCTATTATGGTATATAGTTCTTCAGCATTAAGCTGTATAACTCTTAATTATGTAACTGAAGCAGTCACATCTGTACAAAACAGCCATTGAACATTGTATTGTGGATGTTCACATTGATCTGGAATCAAAGGGAGTCTCTCTCTCCAAAGCTTCCCCATCACGGGATAGCAGAGCTGGGGCCCCAGCAGTATTACTGAGCTATGCACTTCAAGTGAGTAATATCTCATCCTCACGGTGCAGTTTTCTATCTGCCTGTTCATGAGTTATTCATTCTATATTGTATACTGTTGTTCTTTATGCTGTGTGTGACTGGACAAATAAACAGTGCAATGCATGTTGGCACATGCCCAGTAAAATAACTTGAGTCTTGAATTGCTGAATGAATACACCTACCTATGCTTTCTTTAATCCCCCTCCTCGATGGGGGCTTGTTTAATTCATGCCAAAGCAGCACTACACCGCATATAACTTGACCCTTTTATTAAGGTCTGTCTCCAACATCTGTACCTGCCACTCTTAGATCAGAAGGCATGACTTCAGACTCTTCACAGCTACCTTTCAATCAACAAACCCACTTGAGAAGGGACAGGTAGCAAATCAGCACATCCTGGAACCCTAAGGAATTACACCTACTGAGTCATACCCTTGTATTACTATGTAATGTAAGAGGATTTCCCTTGCCTTAACAAAACAACATTTTGGATACAACATCACTTTTCTGAATGCTTAGTGATACTGTAGATTCAATATTCCCAAAAATTAATGTGAACTGCTCAAAAAAAATTAAAGGAACACTTTGAAAACACATCAGATCTCAATGGGAAAAAAATCAGGCTGGACATGTATACTGATATGGACTGGGGAATGTGCTAGGCACAAGAAGATGCCTCATCATCAACCTACGGAGAGCTGAATTCAAAGACAACCCAAGAATCAAAGCAAAACATTGATGTGGCAGGTTAGCCCATTTCGCCGAAATTTCATTGCAGCAACTCAAAATCGTCCTCAGTGGTTTGTATGCCCCCCACATGCCTGACAATGTTGGGGCTGCTCCTAATGAGGTTACAGATGATGTCCTGGGGGATCTCCTCCCAGATCTGGACAGTCTGAGGTGCAACCTGGTGGCGTTAGATGGACCAAAACATAATGTCTCAGAGGTGCTTTGTTGGATATAGGTCAGGCGAGCATGTGGACCCGTCAATGGTATCAATTCCTTCATTCTCCAGGAACCGCCTGCAAAACTGGTCATGCTGAACAGTGTTACAGGAAGCATGATGTTCTCCACAGCTTCTCCAGACCCGTGTCTGTCACACGTGCTCAGGGTGAACCTGCTCTCATCTGTGAAAAGCACAGGGTGCCAGTGGCAGACCTGCCAATTCTGGTATTCTTTGGCAAATGCCCATCGAGCTCCACAGTGCCGGACAGTGAGCACAGGGCCCTCTAGAGGGCGTCGGGCCCTCAAGCCACCCTCATGAAGTCTGTTTCTGATTGTTTGGTCAGAGACATTCACACCAATAAGCTGCTGGGGGTCATTCTGTAGGGCTCTGGCAGTGCTCATCCTGTTCCTCCTTGCACAAAGGAGCGGATACCGGTCCTGCTGATGAGTTAAAGACCTTGTACAGCCCTGTCCATCTCTTCTAGAGTAACTGCCTGTCTCCTGGAATCTCCTCCATGCCCTTGAGACTGTGCTGGGAGACACAGCAAACCTTTGGGCAATTGGCATGTATTCATGCACCATCCTGGAGGAGTTGGACTGTGCTGTGTAACCTCTGTAGGGTCCCGGTATCGCCTCATGCTACCAGTAGTGACACTGACTGTAGCCAAATGCAAAACTAGTGAAAAAAAACTGTCGGAAAAGAGGAGGAGAAAAAAATGCAAGTGGGCTCCACCTGTTAAACCATTCCTATGTTAGGGGTCATCTCACTGTTGCCCCTCTAGTGCACCTGTTGTTAATTTCATTAGCACCAAGGCAGCTGAAACTGATTAACAACCCCCTCTGCTACTTAACAGACCAGATCAATATCCCAGAAATTTAACTGACTTCATGCTATACTCCTAATAATAATTTATTTTATTGAGCAGTGTATTTTGGGAAAGTTTAATGGTGAAGCGCAACGTGAACCTTGTTATAAGGCAAATTAAAAATGACAAATAAATCATTAATTGAGAAACAGTCCTTTCCAACAATAGCACCAGATTTAGTCAGATGTTTTGGTACCCTGAGGTTTGGTACCCACCTTTAGCGGGTGCTGTGTGTTTTGTTTTGGATGATAACTTTTGTTTAGGTTTCCAGACAGGTTCTAATTAAAGTGCATTCCGAAACCAGGAGGACTTTGGCTCCTGACCAGGCTTGCCATGCTTATTGTTGAGACTATCAAATGAAATAGCTTGTTTTCACGCACTTATCAGCTGATAACAACACCTGGCTTACAGTCACGGGACCTGATGATTTCTCGACTAAAGATCTGGGCTTGACCTCGGTGTTAGTTCACCTGGAATGTTTATACCAACAGGTCATGGGATGGCAAATCCAGTCGATGAGAGCCAAGAATGCCACAAATGCAGCGAATGCTAATCAGTGATCAGGCCTCTGGCCTGGTGTCCTCCACTTTGAAAAAAGCCTGCAAATATGTACCTTTGTGTGACTTGCTCTTGTGACACATTTGCATTGTTATGTGATGTAAATAAATAATGAGAAATACACTTTCAAAGGGAACTAAATTTCACAAAATGCCCCCTGCTGGATAAAAAGAAAAACAAAATACCATCTCATGCCAGATTTTGTATAATCGATTGCAACGTGCAGCACCTGTCGCAGCTGCAGCATGTTGACCTCGCTATCCCAGAATGCACTGGGAGAGCAACTGCATCAGCGTAGAACAAACCCTCACTACCTCCCTGCCCACATATGGAAGTTGCTCTCCTTTCCACCACAGTGCCTATGTAGGTCCTGCAAAATGTGACACTGTCCATCTGAAGCAGTGCCTGAGATGTTTCCATATCACTTTCCTACTCCATCGGCGTATAACCGGCTGAGGGATTCCCTGCCTCTTGTTTCACTGTAAACACACTTTTCACCAGGCATCCACACCTCGTGCTGAAATTCCCCTGCTGCAGTATAATTTCACAGAGGCCTCCGCGAGATGGATCCCTCGCCCCACGACCGCGGTGCCGCGTTTATGTTTACGGTGCCACTGTAGCGGCCGTTGCTGGAGCGCCTTCATCTAGGCCCTGCACGGTGGCGACAAGCAGGGACATCGTCCAAAGGCCTCTCTGTCTTAAAGGAACGAGGAGGGAGACAGGGAGCCAAGAGGCAACAGCTGATGGATGGGAGGTTGAGGATAGGGGCTGTGGACCCCTGGACCCCCTCCCAAGCCACTGACCAGATGGTCATCCGGAATTACGCAAGACCTTCATTCTGCCCTGGGAACTTGGCCCCCAGCCTGCGAGGCTGTAGATCTGCGCAGAAGGGGGGCCCAGATAGAGAGTGGTGACCTGGGTCCGAGCTGGCCCTAGGGTCTATGGGTAAGCCCTCTCGCCGTCTCAAATCGTATAAACAATCGCACGAGGAGTCCTCCCGAGTGTCGGGGGAGGGGGGCGG
>JAABNY020000034.1:8102191-8112543 GCA_015164015.2 Brevimyrus niger
GGTGGGTTGCGCGCACAGAGGCTCAACCCGACTGGCTGCCTGTCTTCATATTCCAGAACCTTCCCTAAACCCCAGGCATCTGGGGATCATCTGAGACATACAGAAACAGGAATGTTTCGGACCGGAGGTCTTGTTTTTCATTTGTTTGACGCAGACGTCGCCCTGTCGTGCGTTTCCGGGCATTTTCGAGACAGTAGACATGCAAAGTCAGGGCAGCTCGAGTTTGTTTGGTAAACAGAGAAGGTGAGAGAAGGTGATACTCTGGGACAGCCGCTGCCAGCTGGGCCATCAGGAGTGACGCACCTTCGGTGAATTATTTGTCACGTAATTTATTACTGGGTGGATCTTGCTTGCCCATTCAGGGGAAAAAAAAAACAAATTACAAAAATACTCCCACCACGTGATTCAGGGAGTTTCACCAAAGGATTTATTGCCTGTGTGTTAAATGACTGCTGGAAGTGTGGCTTTATTTATATTTTTTTATGTTTTTTACTGATGCTGGGCATTACTTTGGCACCAAGTGGTCAATAAATTTGGCCCATGCTGAGATATTTGAGCTAAAAAGAAATTTCAAACTTGAGAGGTTATGAGCCTTCCAAGAAGTCTGTAAACTACATTTTTAGAGCTTATTTTTTTAAGCTACTTGTTGAAAGTATCATTGGTGCATTTTATGTTACATTAACTTCTCTTCATTTCATAGCTTTTCCAGATTTACTAAACTTCTCTTATCATCTCTTTTTATGAGGTATTTGGTGGGGGGGGGGGTATTCAGAATATGGCATTAATTTACATGTGTGGCTTTAAAGTAACACTGCACTTTTGTTTTCAGTATAGCCCTTAGTTTCTAGAACCCACAGCCTACACAGGAAAATCCACAGAAATCACTTTCCTGCAAAGCGAATGCTAATCCCAGTCTGGTAGTAGCACAGAATGGACTTCCATGTGCCTAAGGGAGAAAAGGACCGTGTGGCAGTCTGGTTCGACGGTAACATTAACCAGGGTGCCGGGGACAGCCAACTGATTCACATGTCACCGCTGATCTGCCAGGGATAGCATGACACAGTAACACTACGCCCGGTATTGGTAGGCATTGTCAAACTGGAGCTTCGGCACGGTGGCGGGGAAGGGGGGGGGGGGATTGAGAGGCTTCTGACAGTCACCAGACACGGCCAGCGGATCACAGCCCAGGTTGGGGTTTCGGACTGTAAGGAAGCGATAGAAAAATAATACGATGGAGTGGTAGGATTACCGTCAGTTTTTGATTCTGTGAACTGGTAGCCCCATGAATGGACATAAATACTGTTTAAAAATGTGTCTTCTTAAAGTCTGGGGGTAAAGGAGAACAGCAGTCATGCACATTGACAAACCCATCCGCCTTATAAGGACCTGTGCAGCAGGTAGGCTGCTCTTTGAACGCAACGCCAAACCTTCTTTTGCATAAGGCAGCTGTTTCTCCAATACAGGGGCTGCACAAAGACACGTATTATTCTCCCCTGCTCCTCGGATGTCCCTCGTTCCACGAGACGACGAACTCGGCCGGTCATTTTGCTATAATTAGACAGAAGAGGTGCTCGCTTGCTCTCTGGCTACCCACAGGGGGAAGGAAAGAAAAAAAAAAAATCAGCGTAATTGCAAGCTTTGCATGTTCAGGCTGAGACGACAGTGTTTTAGGACTTGGGTAATCCTTTTTTAAACAGCGTGGAGGAGCCACGGACAAGTGGCCTCCCTGCCCTGCAGACACTGCAGCGATGCAAGGGAGGGTGGGGTGAAGGGTAACTCCCCGGGGGCCCAATCATAGTCAGGATCTCATTCACCCGCAGTGGCACCAGACATAATTACAAAGGGAGGATAAGTTTGGAGATGGGGGGTGGCGGTGAGAGTGTTAACTGCAGAGGCAAAAAAAAAATTTTTTAAATCACTTGTCTCTTGTCGAATTGTAAGTGACAACAAAGAGGATAACGAGGCGGCATCATGTCACGCAGACGGCGCTGATGCTTATCACTGCGACGCCATGCCTGAACCCTAGGTCACATCATAGACTTTTGCAGCTTTGACTATTGACTGAGGTCGTCCCTCTTGCAGAATCCAAGCCTCCATGACTGATATGTCAGTGGAGCCCCGGTGAACAGAGGCCAAAACCCCATCCCAATAATAACTTCGCTAATGCATTTAACAAACGCCGGTGCAGAGGAGGCAAGCATATTCTTCAGGGTAGAGTTTCCTGGACATCCAGTGTGGCCATTTCTCCCGTGTTCACTGTTGACAATTGTAGCTAAGCAATAATCTGAAGTCTCAATCACAGCTTGACTGAGAACCAAATAGCCCATTAATAGTGTGTTTAAATTGCAACCCTCACTTCAGAAAATAAATAAGGTCATTCAGTGCAATATACATAAACGCAGACTTGGCTATTACCTGTGTCGATGCGTGCCATACGGAACTCAGGGGTTGGAAATAAATTGTATAGGCCAAGTAAATATTGACGCTACATGGAAAATGTTAACTCAGATACAGTATTTTAGTCATCCTTTTGACACGGTTCATTTAAGTGTAGTCTTTCACCCATTGAGGCTGTTTCTTTATGGTCTACGGCATGACCTGCTGTTCCAGACACATTTAAACATGAGATTACCGCGTGTCTACATGTATGTAATTACTATGTCGTCTGCAGGCTTTTTTGTGGCTGCTTAGGTAAACCTGAGTACAGACTGGCCCCTGGGCCTCATTTAGGAAGTGGCTGAGAGTGATATAATGATCCCTTAATCCTTCCCTGCACCACATTGTAGGGACCGGCTTTGTAAAATGTATGAAATAGTGGCTGATGGAACAGTATAAGCATTGGCCAGTTCCATGAGTGATGCCCAGAACAGGCTGTCAGTTCAACTGATGTGGTTTAACTGCAACTCCATTTAAGACACAAGTTGCTACACCACCTACGGCATGTATCTCAAAATTATGGCTATATTTGGACTCAAATCCCTCCGTTATCCACTGGCATCTATGAAGGGTTGTGATTTTGAATTCCAGAGGGTAAAGAATTCATTACAAATTCTTTAATAATTATAACAAAAGAGATGTACACTGATGAGGCTAATCAGATCACAAAAAGATACAATTTGGTTATGATTCAAATGCATTTCTGCGTGTAATGTATCTGAAAATTCATGCCACTAAGCCTCGACTGTCTAGAATGCCAAAAATACCATTGTGTGTGCTGTTCTCCGAAACAACGGCAAGATGGTTGTTTTTTTTTTTTTTTGTTGCGTCCCCATTTTATTTATGAGTTACTAAGTCTTACATGCCCAGTCACATGAAAAATCCCTCTTCAGAAAGCCAAAGCCTAGAGTTATGACTCTCGACAAAGAGCAATGTAAATTCTTTCTCATGACTCATGAATGTGTAGCAAAGGTCAGGGTTTTGTGTGAGAAACAGAATGTTAGCATTTTGGAAGTGGTTCATTTCTGCTCACCCGTGGCTATGAATTCTTAGTGCCTGGTTTCAACATTGAGTTTAGGTGTCATCTGCTCTACTGCAAGTAAAGACAGGGATGCATTGTGGAACACAAGGTCAATGCCCAACTTCACAATATATAAGTAAATCCTTTTAATGCGGGGGAGGTAGCATTGAAGAGACAAAAACTCATAAACCTGAAAGATGATGGTTGATGGTTCACTTTGAGCTTGAACTCTGTTAGCTATGGATAAGATACTTCACATCAATATCTGTTTAGGTAAGGCAAAGTGGCAATTTATCTCATAGTTATGGGACTAACTGAAATTAAGACTTTAAAGGTAACACTTTGAGGGGCACTAAAAATGTTACATGTAATTAATAATGTCAATAATAATGTACATTGTTACTTAATGTATTAATTAACCAGAAACCTAGTGTTAGTTATGCAATGATCCCATGTTCATTCATCATTAATCAATCATAAAGGTTTATGTATTTCATGCAGTTACAATATGCAGTGAATATTTGTTCATGATTTGTACTTGAGTAGTAACTTCAAGTATAGTGTTACCAATAAAACTGACTCTTAAACTAGTGTCAGTGGTAGAACTTCAGCTATTAATAATGAGATTGCCAAAAATTAATATCATTTAAATTTGAGAAAAGAAGTGAATCTATGATTGCTTTATGCTGCGTAGCTCAGTGAACTCAATAACCCAAGGTTATGTTGAAGAAATTTATGTTCGTGGTCAGATTAAACATTTCTTTGTTGTTGCTGAGCAAAACATGTTTACAGGTTGTGATTTGTGACTGTTGTATATTTAATAATTCCAGAAGCACACATCAGACTTTTCAAGCTAAGTCAGGGTGAACATGCTGTTCTATAAAATATGAAAACAGCATCTTCCGGAATACCCCAGAGAAGTCCACTGCACTCACGCAGTTGGGAAACAAGTGCTTTTGGCAAACTGGGCTTGGACTCCATTTAAAGGTCTCTGAGATTTACAGAGGTATTTAGAACGAGGAGCGGAGAGATGTGAGGAAACACTGAGGGTATTGAGAAGCCAGAGGACAGAGTCTGGAGCCGCCACCCTATTTTTTTTACAAATGAACATGTCATAACGAAAGAAGAGGGGGAAACGGTCACCCTGTCACGTCTGGGTAGAGGGGCGGGGAAAGCCACAGGCGAGACAAAACAGCCAATCAATTATCTTGCCCTGACTGTTCACTGGGGTGGTGGGTGGATTTTTTGGGCAGATACTACATGGCTAGGCCAGTGCCTTAAGTGCCCGGTGGCAGCTTCAGCGCTGGGTCAGTTATTCCCCACCTCTGCCTAGACCCCGACTCGTTATGCAGATGACACCAGGAGATCGGCCCGTTTAACAGATCGACGACTTTCCCTCGTTTACCACATCTGCGTTTTTATATTTCATCTAGCTTGGCTAACGTGTGTTTTTTCTTAAAAACATAAACTGAAAAACACACAAATGGCACTTTTAATTATCCGCAATCAAGCTGGATTAAATAAACTGTACACGGCCATTCCGTAACTTAAAAGACAAAAACATATTCTTATTATTTTAATGAAACCAAAACGCCTAAACATCATTTTAACAGCAAAGAATTATAAGTGTTTTCATTTAGAGTAAGAAAAAGCTGTGGGATGTTAGTATATTTGTCAGGTTTCTGTTGGGTGGGACAGTAAGTCACAATCACAAGATCTGTGCTGTCCACTGACATTCGCATCGATCTGCATCTGTGGCAGCTTGTTGTTCGGCACGTTTGCTCTGGCTTCAGCCTCCCTGAAGGAGACTAGAAGGACTATTAGCACCCATATGCAAGTCTTATGTCATATTGGAATTATCACATAAATATCCATGCGAGAAATCAAAGCCTGTATGCGCGAGTCAAGTCAAGTCAAGGGGGCTTCATCCATGTACAGGTACACAATGGCACGAGACAGTGTTCCCACAGGACCACGGTGTGACACACAGAGAGGAAGGGACGAGGGGAGGGTCTCCATACTACGAAATACAGGACAGTGAGATATAGGGGGGTTGGACACCCTGCAGATGAGTGAATTGTGTATGTAAACAATAAAAACAGCAACATAAAAAGGGTGAAATAAATGTGGAATGGAATAAATAGTAAGTTAAAGTGACCAATGCCAGTCGGGGGGGGGGGGGATGGGGTGCAGGTTTCTAACAACCTCGTACATTGTTATTCAGACACACCTCTGTATCCTGGGGCCCCTAACTCCCCCAGGGGGCCCCTAACTCCCCATTGGCCCCAAGGTGGGACACTGCTCACCTTATTTACCTCAGCTGGCATTTCAGCCGGGAAAATAACTACAATCACAGTGCTTTTCAAAAGCGGTGACTACAGGTCACAACACATTACATGACACCGAGGATCACTGTATGCAACTGGGAGGAAAGATATGGTCAATTGTTGAACAACAAAGGCATTTTACTACGCTTGGCTGTGTAATTATTCCTCTAAACTCAACTTTGTCACGAACCACCATGTAATTATACAGTCTAATTGCTTCTTAGAGGCATACTGGGAATGTAACATGACTCGCAGATCACACTTAGGCATAAGCCCAAAAAATGCATCTAGCTTAAGAAGATCTTGTGAAAATAAACTGAATCAGAAAGGAGCCTCTTTGCATAAAACAAAGATGAATGAATTTAGTGAAATAAAAGTTATTCCTTATGTGGCATATACGATCCCGTTCATCTGGGGAACGGACTACCAGATGTATGGGATATCCCGCCCACCTGAACCAGATGACAGGCCAACCAGCAGCACAAACCACACCGGATGTCTGCTATACAGTTCAGATTTTAACTGGTGATTTGATGGAAGACTTTTCTGCACGTGTGTCCCTGACAAGCATCATAGCATTTCCGCTACACGGGAACTGTTTTGTAATTTGACGGTACGTGAATACGGTAAATAGTGCCCATTCCCTGTTTACTTGGTTTCCCGCATGCCACCCACTGGTGTCTACTCAGCCATCGCTTGGCTCCTGCCACCCAGACACAGACACATATGCGTTTTCACTATAATCAGCAAAAAAAAATTATAAATAATCTTGTTTTCCTTTTTACGCTGGGTTGGGACAACACGTCTTCTTGGGGAGATACAGGGTCTCTGAGCTTTGTGGTCCTTTCGCACCTGTACAATTTGTTCATCAGAAAATCTGGCACCGCTGGCGGCAGCTGTAGGTGACATTTAGAGCCCAGACTGGGGACCGTGCCCTGTCCACACTTTGGCTCCGTGTGGCGAAATGGCATGCATTTAAACAGCATTGCTCCGGGGTGGGTGTGGTGATTAGGTTTCAAGTACGTCACTGGATAAGGAGAGGAGTATCATGCCAGTGTGTGCTTTTGTGCTGACGTTGGGGAGCTGGGTTTTCAGGTCACTGGAGATCAGACAACTGCTTGTAATGAGGTGTTTTATTATGGTGCTAGTATGGTGTAAAGGAAAAAGAGGAGACTGTGATACAAGCACTCAGGTGAGCTGTTATTCCCAAAGGGATAAAGGTTCGTTCTCATTGACAATCCATGCAGTTATTTTCCTCTATATCAGTGTTTCCCAATCCAGTCTTCAGGGACCCGCAGACAGTCCACGTTTTTGCTCCCGTCTAAATCCCCGGACTGCCTAGCATGGACCATCGCTGGGCCCTCAAGGACCAGGTTGAGAAACACTGCTCCACATGGATACCATCACACACTTTTGTAACGTATTGTCTGGATGTTTCAGGTTACGGAGTAAACAAGTGTCCTGAATTTAGCAGAATAAATAGTTATCTTCAGCATCATTGGACATTCTAAACTGCGATGTCATCGGCTGAATATCTGAGATACTAATTCATTATTCATTATAATTCATGTTGATGCTTGAAAATTGTCAGAGATCATTATTTGATATGTTCTTGAAATATATAAATGTATTTCTAAGCATCACAAAAATACAAATGTACCACAAATAAGAATATCACTTGATGCTCCCTTTACTCTGTCCGTTTAACACAATAGTAAGATAGACTGTAGGTCTCATGGAGCTAACCATACCTTCCATATATCGTCTATCAATTTATCCATCCATTGATTCATACATCGATCCATATATTTTCAAACCACTTATCGTGGTCAGGGTCACAGGGCCATGCTTTACAGGTATGGCTGTTTTTTGTTGTTATATAATCATACCGTTTACAGCACGTATGTCATTTCTGAGATTTTAGTGCTCATCAGAAACACAATTAGATCCAAGGAATCACGCGGCCTAATTACTCATCAACACTTTTACCAGGTTTCCTAAAACCACTTGTAAGATTCTGAAAAGGTTTTTTTGGCCCTAACTGAGCCCACAGCTTCAACATGACAACAATCAAGACTTGAGGAAAGCTTTCTGGCTTCAGGATCTGTGCAGCAACTCGCCTTCACTAAAGGAAGCATGGATTCTGCTCTATTAAAGAAAAAGATAATGTCTGTCAGAGACCATCGGGCCTTTTGTCCAAGCAGAGATGCTGCAGCAACAGCTGGACCTGGCAGTAAGATATTAACAAGCCTACATGAGAATCGCCAGAGAACAAGAATTTCACAATTGAAATGAACAGTTCCCACCACTAAACCCATAAATGTCACTGAGTTGAGGCAGCTTGGCATTGAGAAGTGGGCGAAGATTCCTCCGCAGAACAGTTCCCAAGTATCACCATTTGACTTCTACTGTATGCTGGGAGAATCACTGTCTTTACTATCTGGTAAATCTAAGCCTTTTCATGTCTACATATAGTTCATGAGGAGAAATAAGAGGAACAGAAGTAGCCATTTGAGTAGAACACAATACTGAAGAAAAGGATTAAGTAAATTCTCCCTATAACCTAATGAATGTGTTCCAGTGCTGGGTTAAACCCCAAAAGGGTTAGCAATCACACCCTTGTCAGTGGTGCCCATCCCTGACAGGTTCTTCGTGCTGACAAATGACACTGTCTCCAGCTGGACTTGATGAGAGCCGCATGCAGCCCACATTTACATGGGGGAGTCTTGTTTGACCCTCTTCAAGAAGGATGACTACATCTCCCCAAGGACTTTGGTATGCAACAGGAGATGGGGAAATGCATCATGTTTTGGTTTGGGTGACTGAGATACTCAAGTTGGCTTTCCGTTCTGATTATTAAGCTATATTCATTATTGAGAACAAGGCACATCTTATTTGCATGACCCTTGTTGCTGGCCTTCAATTTCTGGAAAGCTGCTTTTTTGTAGATGGCCAGTCTGCAGATACTTCCTGTTTGTAAAAGCCAAACACTTCTGAACTGAACCGTAGCTAACTGAACCTGGCAGAAGCTACTGTACATGTAGTATTTTCATGGTATTGTGGTATTGTGTAATTTATCATCTTATGAATCACGAAGTAAACAAATTATATATTTAAATATATATATATAATCCAAAGTGGTGGTTTAAAAATTTGCCTAAGTGAAAGTTTTTTTTTTTTTTTGGATTTATAATCCCAAACCCTCTTGTGTGTGTTTGAAAGGGACCCTTGTGTTTGATGTGTAACACTGAGGCATATGCAGTGGACGCTTGTGACAGGAAGGAATCATTAAATAAGGCTGACAGCGATATGAATGGAGCCGTCCTGATGCAGGTGCCTCTGGGCTTGAGCGCTTGGGATCATCCTTTGATGCTTTCTAGGATTGCATTACCGAAAGTCATGGATCTCCATGGGCAGGATGGAGCCGCTTGCACGGGTGCGGTGAATGACTCATTACGTTGCTCGCTTCACATGCATGGGCTACTTTCAACACTCTTAATTATTGAGTGCTTAAAGAGGGCTTGGATCAACTGGATCAAAAACACTGTGTTAACTTGTGCCGGGAAACTGGTTGCACACGGACTATTTGCACAGTACAGATTTTAAAGAATAATTTTATTAAAACATATAATTTTATTCAGTTAATTTTTATTTTCAAAAATAAAAACATACGTATATAATATGCATGTCATCACTTTCCGTTGAGTACAATTCAAAATGACTAATCCACTCAATCACTTCAATGTCATTACTGCAAAATAGCTTGAGTAAAATTACATTTTGTAATTGAAATGGTGTTTGTTACAGAGACAACTGCCTGATAGTTTGCATGGTTGCTCTTTACTGTAATGGATGTACAGTATGAATGAATATATTTGCATGAATAAACTTGGCTAACGAAACTACATAAATTTAATGGCCACAGAATTGTAGAAATAACCTGGCCATAGTATTTGGCAAATTATCCAAACCAATATGATTCCTGAGCTGACCACTTTCAGGGCATGACATGAAGTGCCTTTTCAAATAGCTCCCAGTCTTGGAAGACTACATTGTGGGCAGTTTAGCAAGTATGCACTGAACAGAAGCGAAACTTTAATCTCTGAGCTGCAGTGTAGCGTTAACTCCTGAGCTTAAATGGAGTGGATAGCTAAATCTCTCCCGCCCCCCACCAAAAGTGCTCGGAGCTGTGGTAAATGTGCTGCATGCATTGGCACGGCTGGACCATGCATTGAGTGGGCTTAATCTGTGCTAGCCCGCAGGATGCTAACACTAGTGATGTCAGGGAGTCACCGAGCCAGGGCCCGGGGGGAGTGTGACGAAACCCGAGACGTTGTCCTGCAAACCCAGACAGGGGGCGCTTCTTCCTGGCTGAAAGCGATGGAAAGTGACAGGCGCGACTTTTCAGGGTGCGCCTTTGTGTCCGCGAGGTTGCCCCGCCGCCGGCGTTTGGCCCCAAGGTCGCTGCGGCAGAGGGGCCTGCATCAGGGGGCATGTTTCCTGTGGCCCTTTCTGGGGGGGGGGGGGCGGGGGGGGGGAGGGGGTACGCGCGGGCGCTCTTGCCCGGC
>JAABNY020000034.1:8112643-8127320 GCA_015164015.2 Brevimyrus niger
TCGCGGCGGGGGGTGGGGTCGGGGGGTCGGGGTGGGGGGGGGGGGGGGGGGGGGGGGTGTGGTTCTCCGGTGTGGCATCTTTGCCGGAGTTGTTGGAAACAGTGACGCAAGCAGGCCACAAAGGGGGGCCCATTTCAATTTACACGTGCTGGAACAATGGGCTGCTTCTCCTGCGCTGACTGGCTCTGGCGTGTCCCACAATGTGGGGCGGGGCACACCTCCACAATCGGGAGAGGCCAGAGCACTTCCCTCAACCTTCTGGAAAGATCTCTCATTATACTCTACTTAAGACATCAGTTGTGAGATGTTCGCTCTTCTCCCTCGCCCATCTAATTCTGGACTGTCTGTATCTCAAATAGATCATGTGTTCTGCATTAATCGGGGAGTAGGGGGGGGGGGGGGGTCCCTGTTCTAGAACGCTCCCTGGAGTACCAGGAGGAGCTGCTGGCTGAGAGCCAGCCCCCCTAAATGTCCCCTCCCCTCTCCCCACACTTTTTCTGGGCTATTTCGGTCCCAGGCGTGACCGGGAATCACAGCAGCGAGCGACTGACAGCCTGTTTTTCTTTATCTGCTCTCCGTCACCCATGTATGTTTAAATAGCGATGCAGACGAGTGCCTGCCTGTGACGTGGTTTAGCTATTGTCATTTACACACCATTTACATCCCTCCTGCACTTCACCCGCATATGGCAAAAAGGAGAGTTTGATTGATTGCCAGTGACACTTTGTTGCATCGTATCCATCCCTCTGTAACACGGAGGGCAATAACGGCAATAATCTATCATGGGAAGCCATAGTTTACCTTCACTGAGGGTGTATATGCTCTTCTCCCTTTCTTTCTGGAGGTGGTGGCGGTGGGATTGTTTTTCTATGACCCAAGAGGTGGCCATTCATCAAACATGGCAGCCTGAACGCAGGTCCTTCCTCGCCGCGGTAAGCCGTATCTAGATTTCTAAGAGAAGCCCCATTCCTGAGGTTATATTTATTATGGAGACAAAATAATGGCTGACATGTGATCTGTCCTCTACTATACTCTGGCAGCGAGTCAAGGAAACGGTACGTCCGTCCGTTACGCTCGTCTCCCAGCATCGCCGCTTGCTTTTGAACGTTGTGAGTTTGAGTTTTCCTTGGCAATAGAGGCGATGCCTATTAAAGCATTTTCATTAAAAAAAAAAAAAAGCTTGACCTTCATTGAGAAGATCTTATCTCTCTGAAAGGTAAATGACATTTCTAAAGCGCCTCCGTTCCTCTTTCTCTCCCTCTCTCTCTCTTTTTGTTAGAGGCTTTTACAGTGCTTTGCAGTGTTTGACATTTTCACAGCGGTTTAAACGCTCCACGTGTCAGACAGGGACCGGGCGCGAGTCTGTGTGGGTCTCACGGAGGGATATGCCACTCTGCCCGTGAACAAGAAAGGTTTATTCTTCACAAGGCACCGTGAAGCCCATGCGGACGCGAAAGAAATGCCAGAAATGACAGCCACTCGCAGCTGATACTCAATGAGAGCGCTAAAAACAAGTGCTTTTTTTAATACGTCGGCCGTGTGATCGCCAACAACACAAATTAAACCATCTGAGTCATCCTTGCAGTTGGCATACTGCAAATCCAGTTCACTTCGAAACTTTCGATCCCGTATTTAAACATTCATACTTTTGCTGTCATTAAGAGAATAACAAGGTCCTGTATGAGAAACAAATTAAGTAACACTTCATAATAATACTTTACTGAAGGGATCACAAGTAATATAACATTATGCTCTTAATTAATTTTGAAACAAGGTAATTAAGTAATTAACCACAACTTAAATCTTTATTACAACCATATTAGTGATTATGCAGCAAGTCATTGAGCTCACAGTTAAATTTAAATTTTGTTACTTTATGGTGTAAATTACCATTATCTATAAACATATACAAATTCCATTAATGAACGTGCTTATCTAGCTAACTTAATGGTTAAAAGGAGATAAATGTATCTCCAGAGAAATACTAATAGAAGTAGTGATAAGTTCCCATATCTCATTTTTACTTGAGCTAACCTACTTAATAGTACATTAGAATAATAATGAGCAGTATCCAGTAGATAGATAATGATTATATACATGATATAGTAGCTAATTAAATCTGAAGTTAACAATGAGCTCAATGACTTGCTGCTAAATACATCATTACTAGTTTAGTTGTAACTAAGACTTAGTTTATGGTTAAGTAGTACATTAAGTTGGCTCATGATTAATTAAGAGAATAACATTTTTTGTGAGCACCAAAGTAAATGTGACCAACCTGATATTTTTATTTAAGATACAGTAAGGTATATATGTAGATGACAGATAGATATAAATAGACAGACAGACAGACAGACTTTCTTTATCCAGAAGGAAATTTAGGTGTCCAGTAGCTTATACACAGTATACATACACATAGGCGCACAGACCTATGACATTCACACACACATACATACTGCAACAGTACAAAGGAAAATAACATGAGGGCAGTGTGCTATACAGGCGTAAACACTGAAGTCCATTACACTCCTCCCCTTCCATGTGACATATATGACTCTATAAGTGTACTCAAATGCCAGAGACCCAGTAATGATGATATCAAAGCCAACGACAACAATACTAGTGTCAACAGCCATTCTATTTTTACTTCCTATTTATTAACGTCATGCCCTTAATACCAGGCAGTAGGTGCTTTGGTAATACCTGTGCATTGTGACAGGTGCCTACCACTAGTCAGGTGCGTCTGTACTGGCTGTCCGCCATTTTAGGCAAGATCTCCCCCTCTTCTCATCCCTCACCTCTGCCGGCCTTGTCAGTGTGCTGTGCTGTACAGCGCAGTGCATGCGCTTAAGGGAGACTGTATATCATTCTGCCTCTTTGTCACGAGGCCGGAGCTTTTAGCTACGGTGAACTGGGCCACGTCGGTCTAATGGAGTGGTTTCTTCCTCCCAGGGGAGCTGAGTCGAACTCCAGCTGCAGTTAAATCCCATGCATGTGCGTACAAGACGCCCTTGGAAGTTGCAGTGCAGGTTCCTTAAAAGGTGCTAACGCTTAGACCTCAAAAATTTAACCCCAGAAAACTACACAAGAATGGTGATTGCTTTGAGAACACACTTGTTTTTTTCAGGCACTTGTTATGTTTTCTATCCTCAGTCCTTTTTGCATCTTGCCATGCAATGGCACTGCATATACTGTACGTGTATAAGCCTGCTATGGCCCACCAATGAGACCTTTTATGTTTCGGTTTACTTGTTAGCTGTGAAATCGGGATATGCAGTGTGCAACTGCAGTAGATGTACGCTTAAAACCGTAGCATAGAGCAGCTTCAGAATGTCAGACTGCTTGTACTGGTAACCAAGTTATCTCTGCCAGTTACATGGAGACGGTAAGTTTGGCAGATCGCAAAAAATGGATTACATAATTGCGTGCGGATTAGATAACATGGCCTACCACTGTTCTTCTTTGCATTAGATGGTATGACATCTTGTTTTCTGTTTCCTAAGTTTATGTACCTGATGTGAATAGATATTTCTGATTGATACTTCAGGTTAGACACAAAAAATGCAACCCAATCTGTACCACTGAAGCCAACAATCTCTATGACATGTTTTATTCAACATCACACATTAAAAAGCCTTGGAGGGATTCAGAAATGACCTCTGAACAAATTTAACAAACTATGGATGTGCTAGGAGGACTTAGATTTCACCTCAGATCCATTCTATAGTTTGTTTTAGGGACATTTTTGCCATTCCTGTACTTTATGTACATGGTAAATGGATTACATTTATATAACACATTTTTGCTGCTCTTTCGAGCGCTCAAAGCACTTTGATACCCGCATTCACACACCGGTGGCAGAGGCTGCCATGCAAGGTGCCAACCCGCTCACCAGGGGCAATTTGGGGTTCAGTGTCTTGCTCAAGGACACTCTGATGGGGGCTTATCTTCAACGCATCATCTATAACGCATGTCTATATAGCTCATTATTGGGTGGGAGTTGTGTGGCATAAAATGTGTTTTTTTTGTTACATTGTGAATAATGTTCTTCCTTACAAGCCTTAATTTTCCCAGCTCTGTGTAGCTTTCCATGTTAAGAGTACATTCATACGTATTCAATCACTGAAAAAATACCGAAGTATGTGACTTATGTATATGCAAACAAGCTATGCATTTGCATTCGGCCTGAGACTTCAAGGGTTGGACGGCATTCATACTTGCACCAGTGATGAATGCATAAATCTACCGCACTGGGCACATAGCTATAGTAATAAATCCCACCCCACCGAACCCTGAGGTATTCTCGAGCAGAGGGTGATAACATCTATCCTTTAGCCGCTGAAATGCTTCAGCTGTGAAAAGCGAAATGCGATAGAGGACGCAATGCAATCGATCTCTGCGATATTTGAAGGGTGGAAAGCCTGTTGGGTAAAGGGGGGGGGGGATTTTCTCCTTTAATGGGGTATGACATTAAAATGCACAGCGGTAATAATATTTTACCATTTTACTGCCAAACGGCATATTCCAAGGGACTAAAATCTAGTGAAATTTCATCAAAGCAAATTATGCTAACATGCTAAAAATACTTGCGACTGGTGCTTGGGCAAAAAATGCATGTCAAATTATACAAGCAGAACTAAATAAATATAATTTACATGCGCAAGGAGGTGTAAAAATATGCACTACTTTTAAAAGCATCTATTTACAACAGTAATATTCCAGCTAACACATTTTAGCCCCTAAAAACTGCATATTAATGCTGTTCTAGAAATGTCTTCTGTGACAGTGGAATGAAAATAATTAGTTATGATTACCCCGTGTCACCAGATAACAATGATCCACAATGTGAGTTTTGTTTTCAAGAAAATATATTGTCATCCAAAAATCGCAGGATCATCTTTCCTTGGCTAGTTCCAAGGAAAAGATCAGTCGGCCCATTTTGTGCGACACGACAGGTTGGTTCTGGAAACTAGACACTGGGTAGGTATTTGCAGGGAAGAATAGAGGGATTGTTTGGGTTGTTGCCGTCTGGTTTCAGAGTACAGAATCTCGTTAACCTTTCGATTCTGGCACAGGGCAGGCTGGCAGCGGGACAGGTTGGCACCTGCTGCTGATGTGCCAAGCTAAAGGCCCCCTGACAGCGTCGATCCAGCCCCGAACCCTTAACCACTATCGCTGCCTTACCTGAAACCCCAGGTAGACCCACATCACTCAGCACCCCCTCGTGGAGGACACAGCTCACCTTTGGGGGCAAGGAAAGGACCTTTCCCCTAGTTGGTTATATCGTAATTATTGGCAGGGCTCTGAGCGCGATACATTCGTTCTGCTTTGGCAGAGAAAAAGAAATTGACTGTAAACATAAAAAATATGTGTTGATATGTCACAAGCCAGTTTTGTTTTCATCGCTATGCATGTATTTTGTATGTTCTACAAGTATAGGTTTGTGTACAGAGAAAAAAAACACTTAATTTAGACATATTTATACAGGCGTCACTACCAATGGATGACTTATAAGGTACTATGGATGCAGGGCGATGCTTATCCTGCATGGCTTAGCCTGTCAGATCACTGTGTCGGTGCTCCGAAGGTCACCTATTCAAATCCCAGAGTCAGCAGAGTGATGTCACCATCAGATCCTTAACCAAGACCCTTGACCCTTACTAGGATTGGCAGACCCTGTTTTCTCAAAAACATACATGGCTTTGGATAAAGCATCTGCTTAAAATAACCAAGGATGTTTTCACTATCCATTCTCTAGCTTATTTTTCATTTTAGCTAAATTAAATTATTTTAACTTTGTGGGGCTGCCCGGTGTCCCAGCCACCAGTCGCTAGTCCTGCAGGGGGCAGTACAGGCCCCCCTGTGAACTGCCGGTGTCCCCTGCGGGGCCAAATAAAAACGTGGGCGCCCCTCAGCCCCACGGGAGCCACGGCGGGGGTATTGTGCGGGGCCGGTGGAGGGCCACAATGGCCCAGCAGGTCGAGCCCAGGCTGGGGGACATAGAGGCAGCTGTGGCTGTCCAGCTCCATCCGGCACAAAGACCCAGCATGGTACCTCGGGCAGCTTTTGTAAGGGCCAACGACAAACATGGTCAATGTGATGGAAAACAGCATCATTTTGCAGCGCCTCTTTGAAACAATCCTGGGCACCATGCTCAGGATTCCTTCACAATAAGCTCGTCTGGCATATGTGTTTCAGGATTCTCCAGGAGCTGGGAGAATACTTCCATAGTATGATAAGGAGCCCCACTTGATATACCCAAGACACTTAAACATGCATGAGCAGTTTTCTGCTTCTGACGTCTGATCAGAATCTAGATTTATTGGTTCATTGCACGTCCTGCTTTAATGCCAAACTCATGTACCCAATTTGCAATTCTCCCCAAAACAATCAGGTGCTTAACAGTATCTCTTCTGTCTATGTCTTAAAATGCTATGTTTATGTTATGTTCATATGTTTGCATATTTATATTCTGTTGATTACTTTTTCATTGGCACTACGAGCGCCGAGAACGACATTTCGTTTGCCTCCACAAATCGTACGTCTGAAGTTGACAGTACCAGAATTTTTGCCATGCATTATCTACCTACAGAGGGGTCATCTAAGGCAGAGACAGACACCATTCTACACAGGAGGCAGGAAGGTGACAAGTGGCCCAGCCTCATCCATGTAACAAGGGGGCAACGGTGCGTCCCAGTCCCTCCCTGGCTCAGCACTGCAGGAACAGACCAGTTGCACTCCGCTCCAGAGCTCTAACTTGTTGTTCCCGCCTGTCTCCTTTCATTATCCCAGATCAGCTCAACCTCCCGGAACTCAGAGCTGGGTCATTAACTGGAAACTTTATGCATACTTTTTGGATAGTGAGAGTTTAGGTCCTGGAACGCTGAACAAGGCTCATAAATCAAAATTTAATTTCCAGTCATGTACCATTGGATCCATCGGTAAAGCGAAATTACTCACATTCTCAATAATAATCTCTGTAAAGAAGCCTTTGATTTCTTTTGCGGCTTGTATGCTATCTTCCACCACTTTTTTGGGGGCTATAATTGTGAATAAATAGCAATTAGTCCTTGGATACTTTTTTTGCTTGAGATTTGTAAGTATTTATTTGTTCAATTGGAGGTTGTAGAAAGTTAATTATTTCCCCATGGAAATTTTATTTCAGCTTACCCTCTTATTCTGTGGCATATCACACAGCATTGCATTAGTGACAGAGAAGAAACAAGTCAAGTGAACAATATAGTGCCAGTCAAAAAACTGAACACCTACCTATAAAAAGGTTTATTTGCACTATTCCCTCCATTTAGGATAATTAGAAATATATCATATGATAAAATAACATACATGGAATTATGCACTGACCAAAAATTTTTTTTATCAAATACGATTCATTTACTGAGGCCAAACTGTTCTGTGGGTTTGGATCAAATCCTGCGATTTGATCCAATGTCACCACTAGGCCCTTCAGCAAATCCCTTGACCCTATTTGCCCCAGGGACTGGCTGACCCTACCTCTTCCTCTATGCCAGTTCCACGAGGCGGCCTCCTGGGATGCTTTTCCAGCCATCTTAAAGGCGGTCCCACATATGCTGAGCACTCATTGGCTACTTTTCCTTTACTCTCTGGTCAAACTCCTCCAACACCATTTAAACTGTATTTAGGTCAGGCGGCCAGATCATGTGATGTGACAGTCTATCACTTTCCTTTGTAGGTGGCTTGGCATGCCGAAATCTTGACTTGGTTATACTATCAACTGTATATATGTTGTATTTTCTCTTGTTTTCATAATTTTTTGCCATTAAAAACAGCGGTAGCCAGCAACCATGACATTTTATTTGGACATCAGCTGATTTGCCTAGAAATCATTAAAATCAAGCAATCATTTATTCTCAGAATGACTGGGTTTAGATTGTATTTGGGTGTATTTGTGTTGCAGTCTTGGCAAAATCTTTCAGTGTGACATTTGCACTGCTCGGAAATATTGATATGAGTTGGACACCTAGTGCCCCAGAAACAGAACTTCAGTAAATGTCAAATATATATTATAGACTGTGGGGGGGTGTGGTGTTTCCACACGATGGGTGAAGGTTCCATGGTTCCATGGAGCAGGATGAGTCTGAACAATGTTGTTTCGGAATTTTAAGGATCTCAGTGAATCTTTGGGAGTGAAATGATCCAGGACGCCCCTTTCATTTTTCATGTCTTTAACACCCGGGCTTGTTTCGCTGATTTATCGCAGTTACTCCCGTAGACCTCGTCCACTAATTAGGAGGAGGAAACTGACAACGTCGAGGTGAAATTAGCACTGATAGCACACTCCCTTGACAGCACTATAAACACACTCCGACGCAACAGGCCTCTGTGTCGGCCTGCGACGCGTTCCAGCTACCAGGGGTGTCAAAACATCTCAGCACTAAGGGCCCCCAAAGCCAACAAAAATAGCAGCACCCCACTTGTCAAATACTGTCATCCAATATCAAGAACATTTTGTCATAAACCTTAAAAAAAGACTTTACATGCGTGTATGACGTAAAAAGGGCATATTGCAATAGCCGTGACAAAATAAATACCTGCCAGTTAAAGAAATGCCTGAAAAATGGTTTGCCATGGAAACCATTATAAAAACAGTCCCGCTCAAGATCAGAAAGATACACTTGGTCTTAGCTGTCAGTGAGGTTTTCTTCTTTTGAGCTTGTAGTTGTCTATGTTGCTCTCTTGTATGGTGGTTATGTATAGAGTTTAGTGGCTTAGAAGAAGCGTTTAATGAGGAGTCAAGTGTTTAAACACCCTCCCCCCCACCACACACATACACACACACATACGCACCCACACCCAGCAGCGGAAAAACAACACGAGGTTACACTAATGAATTTCGCTAGGCTGCACGAGCCGGCTTCACTAATTAGGCAGCAGTTAATGGGCTTTCAATGGGCCGTGAACCTTCAGTCGTTGGAATGGTTTTGTAGACCCCGATTAGAGACCCGTCTGATCTAAGATAGAGTGAGAGCATGGCTGGTTTTGCCATTCAGAGGAAAATGAAGGTAAGAAAAAATATTTTGAGGAGCTTGAATATTCAAAAATACTAAAGGTGTCCATCCATACATTTTCTCTAACTGCCAATACAGAGTAACAGAGAGCCTAGCCAAGCAAGCACAGGGTATAACATTGGGATGGGGTGTCAGTCAATCACATGCAGCATTAGAATATGCTGTGTTATATTTTTATGGAGTAGATCATATTAATTAATCTAGGGAAATCAATCTCTTTCTGTAACACAACTTTCACAACAGCTTTATTTAGGACCGGATTTCATTTGGGGCACGATTCGAAGTCGTACGGAGACGAATCGAAGTGATGACCTCAATTAAAACTCTGTGGAACTGCAATTATCCATTTGTTATCTCTTCAAACCCACCGTCTCACACCTCTCAGCAACACAACAAGTCTGTTCAGTGGTTCTCGGCAGAGTTGTTCACATTGTTGTGAGTCCTAAACACACGCAGATGCCAGTGAGGCATGTACAGCCTAAGTAAACTTCATTTGACAAATTCGACTGCTCGCGTGGTCATATTTTTACCAATCGGTTGCTGGGAGCCGGCACTTCCACAGTGTTTGGTAAACATGCCCTCACTAGGCTGTTGTATTAAAACGTCCCCCAAAATGAACAATACAGTCTAATAGTAGTCATAATTCACCTGCATTTTGTTCCAGGTATTGCATGTTGTTCTTGGCCATTAATAAGCCGAAGTCTTCAAAGAATTAAGAAATCTGAACAGAACAAACTGTCCTGTGAGTTCATGCTATTTCTGGAATAATAATCGTAGGAAATGCCTCTGCGGGTTTTAAAATTAGCTAAAGTACCCCAAAGTTTTGAAAACTGGCATCCATGGTCTGTCCTCATGATTTCCCCTTCCCCCATAGCCATTCCACGGAGCTGAAATAAATCAACAAGCAGGAGTTTGTTTTTCTTAATTAGGTTTCCAGGTTTTGCCTTATAGCAACTGCAAGGGCAAGATAGACCCTGAGGCAAGCGACGGTTTGTTCAGCGCAATGGCAATGAAAATACCAGAGTTGTCACACTATTCTTGAAAACAAGCTCAACAAACACACACGCACACACGCACACACGCACACATACACTAGAGTGCAAATATGCACACATACATAAATGCGTGCTGTGTATAATGTGCAATACTTCACAGAAATGCATGGTATCCAAGCTGCAAAAAAATATGCTGACAAAGGCCAGTGACCCATTAACTAAAGGTGAGATGAAGTCCCAGATGATGTCCAGCAGGAGTATTCATGAGAAGACACTTGACTCCAGACTGCCTCAAAACAGTCAACTGTGTAAAGACTGAGAGCTGTAATTAAGTAAATATGTCAACTGACCAACTAAAATGCAAGACTTTAGAAAACTGTTGGGTCAGGCTGTAAAAAAGTTATCAAACATGATTTCAGCATTAGCGGTTTCTGCATCAGATTATTCCGTGAAGGTACTTGTGTATATTTTTAGACTGTGGGAAATATATGAAATCCCCCCCCCCAAAAAAAAATAAAAAATAAACACAGAGATCTTATTCTTGATGAATCATTTGAAAAGATATTTCTCAGGTGGTTGATTTAAAAAAAGAACTGCATAATTCAAAGACCAAAATAATTCATGCAGGTTTCCTTTAAGTTTTGAGGTGATCAGCAGTAAGTATTCATTTCAGGTTTTGTTCATTCACAGTACACTGAAGGCAATTATGCCATTATCATTTCAATAAGGCAACTGTTTATTTGCTTAAGCATGACACAACATGACATCAGTTTCCAACAGATTTTTTGTTTATTGATTGATTGATTGATTGATTATTAATCAGAATTATGTGTTTACTTCAGGTTCAGAAATATCAAGCACCTCTATGCTGTTTAGTTTAATTTAACATGCATCTGTATAACCACACCTAAAATTACAACATGGCTGTAAACGCAAAGGACTTTCATGCAGCAGCGTTTGAATATGGAGCTGTAACAAGTGGCCGGTTGTAGCACAATTTCAGCATCAGTGTCCATAGCCGAAGTGCAAACTGCACACTTGCTCTAAACAATAGCTGTGTAATTAAGCGTGAAACGCGACGCCCCTCACATAAAACATCTGGTGTCTGCGAGTGTGATAGCCGACTGGTGTAAAGGACATTCCTCTATGTGCTGGAGGCCTGATCTGAACACACCTCCCTTCATCATTGCTGTATGGGGGCAGATTAACTTATCTGGGGGCTCTAGGCTGTCTTCACCCAAGCAGGCCTCTTGAGCCCTTTTGATCCAAAAGAGAAATGAGAGAGAATAAAAATGATGTAAGGTCATTAATTTGTTAATATACACATGGGGTTTACCTGTTGTTGCACATTTACTCAGCCCCATGGCTTGTAAATGAAAACATGTGTCACTTTCTGGACTCTGCCGGGAGTCATGTTTGCAAGCGAGTGTCTCCCTGAGCCTGGCTGCGTCACCAGCGGGTCACGCTGGCATCATCACGTAGGGCCGTCCTCTCTCACGTTCCACACATGGAGATGCCGAGTGCATTTCCCCCTGCCTGGCCGTAGGCCAACGAGCATTGCTGGCTCATTAGAGGGATGCGGATAATGGTCTGATGCAACCTGGGATGTTGAGAGCAAGGATTAAGAGAACCACGCTAATTTAATCACAAGGTTGCACGCAGGTGCTTTGGGTCTTGTTCAAGGCCTGCTATTTATACAAACACAGATGACCTCATTCTTGATTAGAGAATGTATCAGCCCCCTCCCCTGACCCATGTGATGCAGCTTCTAGATCTTCTAGTCCTCTAGCTAGTTGTACTCATTGCAGTCCAAGAGTGGCCCTGGAGCAGATCCAATGGGGAAACCATCTGGGCGAGTTGGGTCTGCTGGATGACAGCTTGTGAAATTTCTCTTAGTTACGTGTCAGCATGGTCATCCATAAGTATCAGTTTGTTCGCCACTGGAGACGTAAGATCTGTGCAACCCTGTCCTTCAACATCACATTTAAAATGGGTGTTATCACCAGCACTGTTCCAGACTCATTAGTGGATAATTATAACTCCAATACGTAGCCTTTTTGGTGGCCTCTATTTCACTTGCAGTCTATATGTATTGACTTGTGAGTTGATGTTAGTAATCACAGATTTCTTGAAGATTATCATTGTAGAAGGAAACAGAGATGATCAGATTTCAGGTGCCATTATTTAACATGTTTCTGAGGCTGATATCGCATATCACATGAGGGTTTTTTTCATTCTTCATGTCAAACAAAGAAATCTGATAAGGGATGTGCATGTTGAATCCAAAGGTGATGGAACAAGGCCTTTAATGACAAAGCAACATTCATTCTGAAGAACAGGAAAAATGCATCCAAGGCTGTGACATGTCAAGGGATGATTTCATATCTGATAAGTCTTTCAAAGGTGTCACATCAACAAATTCCAGGCATGTTCCCGAAGTTCTAGAAGGTCTTTGTTGGATGTGAACCAGCAACAGCAGCTGCTGATGATAACCAGAATGTTTTGACTGTAAAATAACTGTATAAATTTCAACACAGACCATACCACTGGAGACTAAGTGAAACAAAGGTTTCCCTACATCAGCATTCTCATGGAGGACACTAGAGTGAGTGTAATCCACTGTCAGGGATCGGCTTGCATGCTGTCCTATGCCCCATACTTGTTTTACAAGAAGAGGGATCAAGGTTGATGTAGCAAAATGTTGGTTCATTTCTTGAGGGCCAATGATCTCACTAAATGGGGGTGCAGCTCAATGACTGTATATCTTTGAATGTCAAGATGAGTAGATGAATGATATACATTTAACACCCTAAAATAACCTCTGAGCATGGTTTCCAACACCCCAAATGTGTGCTTTCATACAGAACTAGTCAGTCATACAAGATGACACTACAGAATGAATAGACAGTGGAGTTAACAATTCACTTGTCAGTATTATACTGCACAATGCACCAAGAGAAATACACTTTTTCCTCATGGTAGAAGCCTCATGGTAGAACACAGGGTGTGCTGTGGGGTTTTCATGTGGACTTGTGAATTTTTAGATGGGTACTATTTTAGAAGAGGAAATCCTGATTGAATTCCCTACAGCCCCTTGGATTGTTTTACACAGAATGCCCTTTTGGCCCTGCCCCATATGTCATGTCCTCATTTGGCCTGCAGGTGTCGCTGGCCATTCTGTTCCTTCCTCTGTCTTGTACCTTTTAGACCTTAGTGTCTTTAGCTGCTCCCTGAGTGGCTCTGTGAATTTTGAAGCTAAGTGGTCTGTCACTGTTCTTTACTCCTCTTTGTCAGTTCTGGGCTGGCCAGAGGCCAGAGGCCTTTCCTAACAAACTATTATTTAATGTTTGTTGGTTTTGTGTTCTCCTGGTTTAATGTTTGTATAAGTATTTCAGTTACAGTTCCTTTTTATTCCATGTTGGTTTTCCTTAGTGCTTCATCGTTTTCCATATCTGTTAATTGATTGCAAATGTAACCCGCTTTTTTCCTTACTGCCTGGAGTCCTTCGTGATTGGTTATTTGTTATGGTTCTCACCTGTCCCCCACCTAGTCTTGTTATTAGTCTATGTGAGTGCCTGCATTTGTTCTGTTCCTCATTCAGTCACTGTAGTTGTTACTTTGTGTTTGTAGCTGTGATTGTTTCCCAGGCTAGCTTCCAGTTTTGTTCTCTTCCCTAGTTGTGTTACTTTGTGGTACTTTTAGTTAGTTCTTTTATTTATTTTTTAAATTTTAATTTATCATTTTGTTTTTGCTCCTCATGGTGCCTTTACTTTTTTGTTCCTCCTTTGTCTTATTTTTTAGTTTATTAAAGTCTAGGTTTTGTTATGAGCCGCTCTGTGTATCATTTCTCTTTTCCTTTACCATGCCCCACTGTATCACATGGAATTGCATTACAATTACGTCATTGTGCTGCACGATGCTGTACCACGTTTTCAAATCCCACCTCTGACAAAATTGTGTATAGTTCTTACTTGTTTTCTCTATGTTTCTGTGGGTTTGCAACAGTTCAGTCAAAAACAACTAGTTAGGTGCAGTGGCCTCTCTAAAATACCCATAATGCACAATTGTGCATACCTCATACGATAGATTGGCTTATTGCCCCACACCTCTCCTGCCTCAGGCCCTCGGCTGCCTGATCTAGTCTTCAGGGGCACTGTGATCCTGTACTGGATAAACGGTATGGGAGATGGATGAATCTTATTTACTGTTCCTTGCCGTGGGCCTTTGAATCCTGAGCCAAAAATAGAATTGTGGGTGGGGACATTTTTTGCATGTTTGTTACACAATGGTGTCTTTGATAAAGAAAGATCACTGGGTGATCCTTCTGAAACTCGTGTTGTAGCACAAAAGAAAAGATGAACAATCTATTCACCTGGTTAACTCCGGTAAGTATGATTACACACTGAAAAATTGGTACTGAATAACTGCTATTATCCATATCACATTACATACAAAACAAAGTACTAAAAAACTTTTTTCTATGGAAGACCATAGCAAACATACTCAAGAGCCTAAATGACAATAAGATTGGCTTGTAAAGAATACATAAAAACCATACAGATATCTATACACACACACCCCCCGCCCAGCAAGTCCTCTCCTCTCTGTTGGCCAGACCCCCATCCCACGGCCCTC
>JAABNY020000034.1:8139871-8163354 GCA_015164015.2 Brevimyrus niger
TAACAAATACTTTACAATTACATTACACTTATGATGTTAATGAGTATATGTGTGAGTAATAAATCAGCATTTATAATATTACAATGTAAAATATGTATTAACATTATTAGTAATAGTGCAATTTCATCAACAGGAATCTGCAGAGGGCGATGCATTTATGTGATTAAATCAGTCTCAGTACAGAACTGAAAGTAAATGAGGGTGAGCTGTCAAAATGGCCCACGCTGAGGAGAAAGTCGGGCCGTGTCTCACCCATGGGAGACCCAGTACCCTGCAACCGGCCCGGCCTGGTCCCATGCTCCTCTGTGCTCTGGTGAAAACGATCCAGCCTGTAATATTTATGAGGCCGGCTAGGCTTGGCACAGTGGGCACTGCGTAGCCCATCTCCCCGTCCCTCCCAGAGCGGTGGCTCTGTTTGCTTTGGATACAGTCAGGATTAAATATCTCCCCCAAAAGGCCAACTTTTCTTTATAATTAGTGACAGAAAGGAATTTTCTTTTGGCACAAGCGGCACCTCTTTTTTTTGCAGCCACAATTCAGAAGGAGCCTTTTTTAACAGACAGAAGACTAGAGGGTTAGTTGTACCAATGCAAAAAAAAGGGGGGGGGGTGAGATAATTCTTCAACTAGCAAATGCTGGGACATTCCATTGATGCATAATTCATAATTTAAAACACCCAATAAAAGGCCTTGACTACCATTTAAAGACGACGTCTGGAGACAATGGCTAAAATAGTCCACCAGTAATGTGGACACTTCAAGTCTTTAACGGAATAAGGGCACAATTTGTTCTGAAACCAGCTCGTTACTTCTGCAAGTCTCTTTAAAGAGTCAAAAAACATTTAACTGCAAAGGGATTAAAGAGAAGAGCTGGCTGGCTACTTTATATTGCAGTCCTTCCTTTTTAATCCTGGTCTGGTGGTTCTGAAAGTATGGCCGCGGGACACTGTGGTGACCAGTGAGCTCGGCATTCCAGCACAGGGAGCAGGTTGAATCCCCAATTCTGGACACGATTACCGCAAGCCAGGGTCCCATTGATTGCAGACTGAGGATAATGCTTCCAACAGCAAGCAGGGAGCAAATCCAGGACCTTAGAGTGTAGGTGGTGATGTATAGAGATCTTCTAACTGCTCATCTGTGCTCACATCCTCCTCCATGGCCTTGGATCACATATCTCACTATTTTCCTGATTTGGCAATCAATTTTAATATACTGGCACACGATCCAGACATTAAATGGATGGAAAATGATGGAAAATTTATGACCTGAAAAGGAATATATTCTATTAACAGCAAGGAACAAACAGTAAAATTATCTTTAGCAAAAACAATACCCTTGCAGATCGGAGCCGCAAACTTGGGCTTGATTCGTAATTACTTTTCAGATCACAAATGTAATATGTGCAAAGCTCCCTGGTATTTTTTGTTACTAAATTTAAAAAGCCATTGTCTCTGAATTGGAAAGGTTATTTAAAACTCTGGAAAGTATGTATGACCTTCAAACAAACTCCGCCCACTGCGGTATTATCAGTTGTATCTGTTACAATGCCTCCTGTCCTACTGTTTACATGTCAGGGTATCAGGCAGACTGCAAGCATCATAAACACATGTCAGCGGACATGCCTGACACACGTGAGCCTCTCCTCTTGCCAGAGGCCTACGTTGATTGTGTCCCTTGCTTATGATGCAACAATGTAGCTTGACTGACTCTTATATGCTTGTTCATTAGCATCCATGTGACTGAACCGCAGGCATTTCTTTGCCATAGTGCTGACTGGCCCTCTTTCTTATTTAGCGAAAAGGAACAACTCCTCAAGCATAATGATTGCGAGTCTGATTTTTAATGGGATCGAGCCCATCTGGAGTAACAGTCTATTCTTTGTAGTGCCAGTGAAGAGGAGATAATCCCCGCAATCCAGCCTTCTCTGGGCCATATCAATGCCAGGCATCAGGAGTTCTGCTTTGAAGGCGATTTTCCTTGCTCTGATCAGAAGCTGGCAGCAGTCCACTCTCAGTGCGAGACTGGCACGGACAGGGTACTGGGCACCGCCATGGATCTCAAGTGGCATTCGGGACTTTTTTTGAGCTGAGTCACTGCCGCGGGGAACAAAATGAAACAGGGAGATCGGGGGATCCGTGCCGGCGTCAGTGTTAATGTCAGGGTACAGCCGGCCTACAGATGCTAGCTTAGCTTAGCACTTACCTGTACAAGCCACAAAATAGACCGATATGCTTTGCCCAGCTATTTGCCTTCCGATGCCCGTAATAGAATAAATGAGGGCAAAGGTCATCATGTCTTCGGAGAAAGTTACCCTTTAGTTACACCGAAGTTATACATTCTAATGAGCAGCTAGCAAAGATCTGAAAAAGGCAAACAAAGGAATTTTTGCGTGCTTCAGGTATATAACCAAAATATGTGCTATATCGTAAAAAAAAAAGATGCGTGATACATTAAAAAAGCAATCCATTAGTCTTGTTTACCCTGAAGTCATACTCTATAAACCCTCAATGTAATTAAATAAAAGAAAGAGAAGCCTTTAAATTGAACTTTAAAGAAACCATTGGTTCTTGTTTGGGTTTTCCTGCTGCTTTTGAATATCAAATACATTCAAGCAGACACAATATATTTCTTTTAAAGCGCAGCTTTATTTCCAAGTCTACAGATTGTCATGCGATGCACAGACCATGCTAAAATGTAATATGCTACTTTACAATATACAAAATGTTCATGATGCCTGACCACGATCAGAGAAGCAGCCATTCCAAATTTCTCCACTGTCAGACGCTGTTTCGGGTGATTTTCAACTGCTGCGACTGCAATCCGTGGACGTCAGGCAAAATTTTTTCATTTAGACGGCATTTAAATCACCTTTCACATTGTAATTTTAAAGCTTATGCTCCTAAGTATGACCTGGCTACCATCGGAGATTCCGCTGAAACACAATTCAATGACCTCACTGTAGTGTACTCTCCTGACGGCAACAAAGGTAGAGAACTTTTGCACTTTTGAACTCTTGTACCTTCCTCTAACAGGAGTTCAGCTACCTCAGTATGGAAAAATTAACTTAAGTAGCTGCTAAAAAGATGCATGAAAGAATTACATCAGAGCTGGTACTCCCCGGTGAATTAACGTGGCGCTTGCACAAAACCAAGGCAGAGTTTTCACAACCAGGTAGCGATGTTGTATCTTTGCAACTTTCTCGGAACGGGACTTAAGCTCATAAGCATTACATTAGCGAATCTGTCGAGGTGCAGGGCTCATAGACATCCTGTCCACTAGCTTTCTTGGCGATTCTTCTATAAGCTGATGCCCAGATGGACACCATAAAACCTGACCATTACCATTGACCTGCTAAGTTTTACCTTTTTCCACAATATTCAGACCAAATGTTACTGACACATATGTTCTGGACAAAAAAAAAAAAAAAAAAAAAAAACCTGAGAAACAGATAATAATATCGACGGTAGCCAACTGTGGCAAAGAGCACGTATATTTTCTTGTTAGCTTTCATAACAGGCCGAGGCTTCGGTGGTGACCTGGCCCTTTTCAATTCATCACACAGCGGGGGAACCTCTCCCAGTATTTCCACTACACAGAGAGACAAGGAGATGAAGCTAACTAGGTTCAAAGCAGCCACCCCCCCATGCCGTGTCAATGTACTCCGCTAACTGGATTTGTTTGTGAGAAAACAAAAGCCGAAGAAAGCGACCCGCTAAGTCAGGGAAAGATAATTTATTCCTTCACTTTGTTACTGGGGCTTGGGATCATGGGAAGCAGCTGGTGCCAAAATGGGATTGGCCCCCGGATAAGGCTCCCTTCGGACCCCAGCTTGGCCGTAACGGCAGTCTGACTTCACAGAGCGCACCTGAGTACACAGATTTACACATAGCCTTTGCGCTGGTGCCGGAATATTCTGCTCACTGCCTTCTGACATCATTACAGCTGTTGTGAATTTAAAAGAATCGAACGGATCCAAAAATTGCAAAAGACTCCCTCTTTCTACCACCCCCCATTTTTTTTCCCTTTTTTACCCCTCAAAGGCTCAGCTGATGCACAATGGGCCGAAGTGGGGAGCCGTAGTTTGTTAATGTCCGCAGCCCAGGACCACCAAGAAGAGGCCTATCTGACATCATTGGTGCGGATTGAAAAGCTAAATAAAAGCATGAGGGCTCTGTCATGCCTTGTAGGACTTATAAAATAGGCTATAGTTGCTATTAAGCACGCAATTCTGCGCTAAAGAATGATTCACCAGGACGCCTAAACGTGTACATCAGCATCCCCTAGTAACAGGACATTATTTTCTTGGCTCCTTAATCTATATAATGTTACCCAATGCAATCTATGTTGGTCCAAAGAGGGTAGTCCCTTTTAATAATTCTAAGTACTTAGATATTCACATCATTTTTAACATGGGTGGCAAAGGGAATGACGATACTCCCTCAAGGTTGTGAGTTTGAATCCCACTTCAGGTCTGTGTGCCATCCATCTAATTCTTCCCCGAATAGCAGTCAGAAGATTTGGAATTAGATGAATACTTGCACCACCATGGACCAGCATCTCCTCCTACTGTAGGTCCCTGTGAGATGCCCCATCCTCTATAGTCCTGTACTTAGACTGGCTAGAAAACAGACGACTGAACAACGTTTTCATTCTTGAATTTATATAATGTTTTTTGATTACTAATAAAAGTTGCAGTTGTTTCTTCCTTTGTAAGAAGAGGCACTACTAGATATTTTTATGTACATTCAAGGACAAGCTGTGCTTCAATGGCTTATGGGAGTTTTACTTAGTCAAAAATGTCCTGAGGGCAGAAAGGAAAATGATTGGTTTGGAGAGATAACCAATAAGACTGTAGAGGAGATAGGTCCAAGAAAGCAGCAGAGGTGCGACCAACCAATCAGATGTCTTGGTCCTGCCCCCTCCAGTAGCTTGGACCTAAAATACACTATATAAATGGAAGAACAAAAAAGTTGCCCAATCATCTTTTTTCTAGCTAATAAGTAGAGGACCATGGGGGATGCGGCATATCACAGGGACAGTAAAACTCCCACAAGCGATTAAAGGACATATTCCTTGACAATATAATGCAAAGGAATGCCTTTATATGCATGTCTGCATAGCAAAATGGACTTTCTGGGGGTAAAAAAGGATTTTAAGCAGTATTTAGAGAGGCCTGGAATATTATTGATTATATGAACATTATTATTATATGATAACAATGCTTCACACCTATGACTTGCTGTTGTATGGTCTTTTCAGCACGACACAGACACCACCATCATCTATCCCCATGAAAAATGCCAGAATTCAGTCCTAAAAATAATAGCAACTGCAGTATGCACAGAGTTCTGTTAGATGTTGCCCATCTTTTCAGGATGTTCCAGGTCCCACGGTACCATTACAGTGCGCGGGCTCCAAAATAACATCCTCTAGGAGGTCTCTCTGTTTCCGGCTGCAGAAGAGTACAGCAGCGATTCTGCTTTTTGACATAACTTTTCCCCTCTGCATTGGCACAGGCCTGCTACAAAAAAAACATATTCATTGTGCGAAGCATGGGGAAGGAAACAGTTTCTTGCAAGCAAAACCAAATAAATCTCCGTATCGACAATAGAGAGAACTGGTCCCAGGGTAAATAAAACTATTGGTTTACAACTGGGCAATGACTGTTACAGGGGACTCGATCAGCAGTGGCTTAGGCAATGTCAGCTGGCAGTCAAGGTTATTAATATATGCCAGAGGACCCCATATCAAAGTACACTTAACAGTTAATCTCTTTCCCGTGATGAAATAGGGCACTTGAACCTGGTGTGTTTAGTCACACATGGTCTTCATTATGCACATCCAGCAGCAAACGGGCACCCAGTCCCAGGTGTGGCCCTCAAGTCTGAGGCAGAGAATTTAGGCGAGAACTTCGCTTTGCGTCCGACCCTTTTGTCACGTCCCTGGCTAACCCTTTCTTTGTTTTATTGTTATTTTAAACCGTTTGTAAATGTTGGCCTTGCAGTTTCCAGCAGACCCTACAATCAACATATGAATCTGTTGACCTCGCATTTGCAGCAAGACCCAAAAGAACATACAGAAACGTGAAGTATAAGGGGATTTGTAGCAGTGGTCTGTACATGCAGTCCAGACTAAATGATGATTATTAATGTTGTGCTGTTTTCTACTCTTCTTTTTGAAACGTAAAAATACGATTTTTCACTGCCATACTGCATTATGTAATCTGATACAACTTTCTTCCTTTTTTCCATTTTATCCAGAAAGGAAAAAGAAAATGAACCCCATGTGACTTCAAAGCGCTGATGCAGCAGAGTTTCTGGGACCGGCAGTGCTCCGGTCTGGAAACGCTGAGTCACTTTGCTGCTAGAATGTCGGCTGGACTGGGGCTCTGGCCCCCTCTCATCTACGCCTGCCTGCTCCTATATGTCCCTCTGATCTGCACTCACTGCATTATATTCACACAAATAGCTAATAGTAAATGACAAAAAAGCAAGCGGTGGTCTGTAATCCATTGGCATCACATCCTGGGCGTCCCCTGCAGGGCGTCCCCTGCCTCTCTCCCTGGGCTACCTGGGAGAAGCTCCAAGCCTCATAGTGGGCTATATTGGGTAAGCAGGTATGGAAGACAGCTGTGTGGATGTATGGGTATGGCAAACACTGTCATTATTAATGTCACAAAAAATATGATATATAATAGTTCTTTGGCTGGTTCCATTTACATATAACTAAAATGCACGTGACTCTCATTCTTTTTCTGTTTAAATATATATTGACTTACGATGTTTGGTAACGATTTACATTACCTGCACCTTCATCTTGCACTCATTGTGCATTCAGAGAACGTTCGGTTTACCTCAATAATGAATTTATATTCCACTCACAGAATATTCATAAGCAGTATATTAGTATACCTTGGCATGTCTTAAAGCATTGCATTCATTCTACTTTCAATGAATAAAACATGATAGCTGTGATATATGTTATTACAAACATAATTGTGTAATCATATAATGTCTGCTATTAATATATAGTAAAGCTATTATGGTATGTTAGGATATTAAGGTATACCTACATGCTGCTTAGGAATGTTCTATGAATGCACTCTAAAGGCAATATGGAGGGGCAGGTAATGTAAAGTGTTACCTGATGCTTTTCTTACATTCAAACGAGACCATTATGCATATGAATGGCCATCAATCCATCCATCCATCCATCCATCCATCCATTCATCTATGTATCTAACATCTATGCACTGATTATTATGTTTGTTGGTGTATTCATCTGGGACAACAATTAGATAACAATATCGCACAACAATAACAATATCGCACAACGCAATAAAAGTAAAAACTTATTCTGGTCAGAGTAAAGGGAATTTTATATTATATTCTTAAAAAAAATCACATTACCTACAAAACACAATTTCATGACTTGGTAATCTTGCCAAAGTGATACATGCATATACATGCATACATAAATGCACATCTCAAAACTGTTTATGCAGTATCAAATCTTTTCAATGTTTTCTGACTGCAGTACAAGCACATAAATCAACAGTTATGACAATTATGAAGAAATCAGATTGGCATGTGCTGAAATAATGTCTCAGCCTGATCCGCATGCATGTAGAACAGAGTAATGGAAATTTTAGCTGAGGATAAAATCATGGGTGCAATTTACATCTTTAAAATTAATTATGCATAATTGAAACCTAAACATTTTTCGACGGCATACACGCTGCGGTTACTCTGGTATCGAACGAGAGCGTTCGTAACAATTTCGAAAGTATTGCATTACGTTATAGCTGCCGTGCCACACTAAGTGATGAGTCACAGTTCACGTGCTCCATAAACCCCAGCTAGGGCCCGGCTCTGGTCCAGGCAGCATTGTTAAAAGGCAGATAATATGATTCAGCCCTGAATTTTCGAGGTGTGACACCAGGGAGCTGCTGCAAAGGCTCTGAGCCTGCATGAGTTACTCTGAAAGGCTGTAGGGAGATAAAAACATGCACAGAGCACAGCCATGTTGAGAAAGAAGACTAAAAAAAATCTTTTCAGTGGTGACTATTCAGGCCAGAGGATTAAAGTACACAGGAAATACAATATAAATTGCTTAAGGGCACTTTTATGGAAGCACGTTCTTACCGAGAGTTTAAATCCTTTTCCTAAGTCCAATGGTCCTAAGTCTGGAAAAAGGAGAAAGTTACATTACAGTACTTGCTTATTTAGATGAAAACTGTTTCCAAACACTGTAAAGAATTCATTCAGAAAATGGAACCCAAAGCTGTTTATATAATTAAGATCCACTTCATCAGTCATCTCACACTTAAACTATTTGATAAATTCATGTCTTCTTTCTTAAATATAAGAAACAAACATGCTGTTCAAATTGATGCTTCCTAAAAATCTAACACGATACTGACAGTAACACCACATCACATTTTCTTTCTGGATTTTTCATACCAATTCAACAAAGTTGTTTCTTTCTGTTTAAGTTTACTGCCAAGATCTGTGCCTTATATGACTAGGAAAGAACAGACAAGTACGTCATAAAGTTTTTAAATCTATCTGCATGTGCATGAGAGCAAGCATATTTTGTCAATTATTATAGTTAGTTGGTGAAGAATATATCAGATAAAAATGTAAGCACTCCTTAAATTCACAGTATTAGTGCTCTAGTGTGTTTTACTTGTGGAATTATGACATATATATTGTTGAAATGTTTCAGATGTTTCAGAACGTGGTGTAATACAACTATACGACTATACAGCTGGGAGAATTATTGCTAAATAGCAGTCATCCAAATGGAGAATTATAACGAAATAAATTGCTTAAATTGGACATGAATAATGGAGTGAGTAGTAGGATATAAATGGTACATACTTTCATTTTTAATAATAAATTTCCACTTATTAAAAACAGGTTGAGTATGATTAATTTAAAAATCATGACATTTCTCAGAGCTACAGCTCATACTGGGTGTCAGACTTGAATATAAATGAAATGGATAACACTTTTTTGAAAGTGAAGAAAGTTTGATCATATAACTTACCACTTCCTCTGTTTAATGCTAAGATTTGTTAGGTTCAAATGTTCTCCCAGACAGAGCCATGTTACAAATAAGGAGTTAGAAAAGGGATCCAAGCTCTATTTATGGGGGTGGGTGGTGTTTCAGGGTGTAGGAGAGACAAAGATGGTAGGAAATGTGTTGCGATGACACATAGTGACAATCATCCCCATGTTTACCGCACATTATGATAAATGTTCCCTTTCTGACTGGCTGAGGCGACAAGGACACAACGTGGAAGTGAAACCAGTGTTACGCCTATCCATCATGGTGATAATGCACTTAATATAGGTCATGGCAACTACTTGGCATTGAGCCATTGGGGAAAATGTTGCCCCTGTAGAGAACAGGTAAGTCAGAGAAGCCGCTGTATAATTATGGCACCAATTCAATATGTTAGAGTTAGTAGTGAAATATGTAGCTAAAGAAAGGCTTTAACGCTTGACCTGGAAGATTAAATCACGGGTGCCAACTCCAGTGCCTCCTGGAACTGAATGCTTTTCAGCAGACAAGCGTTTTACGCAAGTCTAAAAGCAACTGAATGTGATACGTAACATCAGTGATGAACGTCATCTCATCTTCAGGAAATCCAATAGCCAGAGTCAGGCTCATGCTGGGGTGCACAGTTATTTAAAAACTTTATCCAAAAATGTTCAAGACAAATTGTAATTGTTTGCCAAACATAATTATGTAACTGTTGCCTGTTTCTATGAGAAAAACAACAAATCTTATACTAAATACTTTTTTCAAAGAGCAATATAGATATGATTTCTTATCAGTTAGTATCAGTCAACAGATCAAATATTTGGACAAAATAATGATATATTTAAATATAGTGTAATACACATAGACTACTTAAAAACCAACACTGACCACATTCGGTCAGTACTTTGAGATCCCCCCACTGTTTGGGGTCAGACGTAGTGTTGCTCGGCAACAAATTTTAAAACAAACAGGCAGCCATGGAAGTGATCCCAAAACCTGTTATCAAGGCCCCATTTTCACACAATTAGGCTCCATTCTGCCTGGCCCCTATCACTCGCCATCTCCTCCTGAGTGCTGAGAGCCTTTTGCCCCCGGTTTCCAAAATAAGTCATCAACAGGCTTCACTCCATGGTTCGAGCACGGCAGGAACCCTGTACACAGAACACAAGGAAATACCAGGGACTAAGCGGGAGCCTAGTCATATCATCTCCTTACAGCGATGCCATCGCTCAACTCGTAATTCTAAAGTCATCTCCCACTCTCCATGACAGAGGATTATAATTGACGACACAGAGCGCTGTTACCTAGACGCCAGCAGAGGTGGCGGTAATGAAGCAACGAGAATAAGAAAGGAGCGGATTAGCGAATCGCCGAAGCAGAAATATCAAGACGAGTTTATATATTGGAATACCGTCCAAGCATCTGTATGTCAAAAGATGTACGTAGTGGAAAGATAGCTAAAGGGTAATATTCTATTGGCCGATGTAAGTCTTGTTGAGGAGCAGCTTATATATGTCAAAATATCCACTAAGTAGAATTAAATAAAGATATATAAAGGAAAGTATAATCTGTATTCTGCGTCCTATGCACAGAGGAGGGTGTTGTTTTACTGGCAGATATAGTGCAGCAATTGAATTACTTCTGGGGATGTCAGCATGCTCGCTGATGATTTAGGTGCAGAATACTGTGGATTAAGAGAGGGGGCCATGCTGGGGGGACTTTAATGCATGTACCCCTGACTCCCACACAACCTCTTATTTTTATTTTTGTAGGAACCAGTAGCTCCCCAAAGCAGAACCGCGGGGGAGTGCAAGGAGCTGGGGGCCTGACTGGATTCCTGTCTCACAGGTCAGGCCGCTTATCTCAACCTGAACATTTGAACCCCAAGTAGACTGAGGGCATATATTCCCATATATATCTGTCTGACCAGAAGAGCCACAAATCTGGCTTTGAGTCTAAAATGCAGGTGAATACATTAGTAATATACTCCAGAGGGGACCATTTTCCTATATTTGGATAGTTTATGGGTCAAATGAAATCCCAGTATTGGTGCTAGTAAATGCCAGAGACAGGAGGCAGGAAGTGAGGAGGGTTATGTCAGAATCGCCGTGGAGACGCCAGCTCCCCTTCACAAACACCGTTTTAAAAATCACTGTACAGGAGCACAGAAGGAAAAGCACTTTTCCTCACCTCACCATCAGCCCTTGGAAGCTCGTTCTTTCCAGATGGCCAAGCAGACACATTGAGTCCCGCTTCCGCAAATGTTCCAGCTCCACTGGTGGGAATGGGAATTATTCAGTGTCTCACAGGGCCAGACTAGCACCGCACAGGGTGTAGGAACCTTATGTCCTTTCCTAAGCGGCTAAATCACTGTTTTCTGGGCACGTTGGTCTGTAGCCTTGGGTGACGATGTGAGATGCCCTTAGGGGACACGTGAACTGGGACACATCAATCGGAACACTTCGCAGGGACACATTACACGAGGTGTGCGGCTCTGTACCCGCCATCGGAAGGTCACTGGTTCACATCCCGTGGATGGCAGGGTGATGTCACAGTTGGGCCCTTGAACGAGGCCCTTTACCCCAGTTGCTCCAGGGACAGGCACACCCTGCTTTCTCACGTGTATGTTGCTTTGGACAAAAGCATCTGCTAAATGAATGTAATATAAATGGTATTTTCAGAAGACACATGGCAAATCTGATGCCCTAAGACAAGTTGAGCTCAAGAGGAAAGAAGTTATATCCTGTGCAAGGGGCCGTGGTAAATGGGACACTTCAGGGAGTATTAATTGAAAAATGCAATGAACTTGTGTAAGATTATTTTAGTAGAAATGGCTCAGGTTACTGCTATTATATTTATCTATTTATATAAATATAGTTTAGAATCTGCTGTTTAATTTTAATAAGTTAAGTTTACCTGTCTGTATTTGGAGAAATTTAGGTGAACAAAGGTGAACCCACAACTTACATTCGCTGTTCCGCAGGGGGGATAGCTTGCATTTCTGAATACGACCTGTTTGGGCAAAATTATATCAGTACATATCCCTAATGCTGCATTGATGTCTTAAAAATAAAATACCCTTGATGCCTTTTTACAGTAGCCCTGTGTTGGCATGATAATTATTCATAACATTAGACGACAAAGAACATCCAAAGACAAAGAAAAACCAAAGACTTGCACGTAAAGTATATAAACAATAACGGCACATTAGTGCATACATTAATAAGTCAATTCCATCCCAGTCATTCCCAAGTGAGGAATTTTTCCTCTCCTGCTCACTTATTGCAAATTTAACATGCACAGGCTAATTAAGGTCACCAATTACTTAAAAAACAGAATGAAACACAGGACATAATGTAGTAGACATGGATTAAGATGAATGTGGCTAGTAGGCATATGCATTGTAAAGATAAACAACACCTTGGCTTACATTTTCCTTTTCTGGAGGGGCTCCCATAGTATGTTGGAAAAAACACATATGGTAGCACTTTACTTTAGGGGGCACAAGCAATATGCTATTATACTTATACTAATTATTCATGAGCGCACTCTTACTTAATGCATTAATTAACCACAAATGTACTTGGAAAAGTAACTAACTACTAAGGTACTATATTTTCAAGTGTTACCATATATTGTTTGTGTCCTCTCAAGTAAAGTATTAGCAAACATATTGTAGCGTCAGTGAGATATGCTCATTCCACCATGCTCTGCAAGCGTGTGTAAATAACCTCTGTATGTTATTGTAAACAGCCCTTGTATTTTTGTTGTTGTAGTAGTTATGATTATTGTTGTATTTCCCTATTGTCGTGCACGTGTTTGACGTGTCTTGTGTGGACTCTGTCTGATCTTCGCGTGTTTTTAACTTGTATAAATCTCCCACCGTTTGTGAACCTTACAGTTCAGCTTCTGATCTTCTTCTGTTTCCCTGTTATATGTGAGTTTGGTGCTTAAAGAGCACATTTTTCCAAGCAAGCAAATCTTCCCATCCTTTGCTACTCTGGTGATTTCTCGGTCTACCTGTCACTACGATATATATTGATGAGGAATTTTTTAAAATAAAAGTTAATCAATAATTTATTTTGTGGCTAAGTAACATATTTAACTTACAATATAATAAGAATGAATCTGCAAATCATTTTAATTCCAAGAGCCATTTATTTTAAAACTTTGCAATTTATTACAAATACTAATATTTCACTTTTAAAATACATATTGATCATAACTATTCATGCAAAATTTAACTTAATGTAATATTTTCCCCCTTGACCCATCCAGGTTGTACGATCCATCAAGATTTCATTGCTGCTGGGGAGTCTGACTGTCTCACATTGCACAAAGGCTCTATGGTGTTCGGCCAATGAGCCCGAAGATGAACGTTTCCATGAGTGACGACATGAGCGACGAGGCAATCAGCAAATACGGGAAGGAGCTGAGGGAGGGTTAAAATCCTCCGGAGAAGCAAAATGACGTGCTTCATGGGACTGAGTGTAAAGAGAAGAGCTCCAGCAGAAAGACAGAGCTTTCTGCAAAAACGTCTTTGGATGTTCAGTCAGGATGATTAACACAGCAGACCAAAGATAAGCGTAGGACGCCTGCTGAAGGTTAGCAAAAAAGGAGCTCTTGGTTCTTCACTTTAAACCTTTCCACCCTTATATGTGCAACAATGGGCTCTACTGCTCAGGGTATAATTCGTTATAGGGATTGGTAACAATTAATGCTTCTCGTGTGCCATTACAATATATTCATGTTGAGTGACAACAGAATAAGTGTTTACACTGCATAAATTTTTAAAAGAGCTATCGCCATGCGTGCCAAGATATCTGAGACTATTTGCTGAGGTTAAGAGTGTACCATCTCAGTTTCATCCCAGGGTTGCAATTTGAGATAATGGCAGCCTATAGTGGATCTTTAGCCAAACAGCACAAAAACTACTTGCCTCCCTCCATTTAGAGAATGGGCTGTTCTCCCAGCAAAGAAGCTTGAGAAAACTCTGTTTATCGGAGTAATAACTAGGTCCAGGTGTGCAGCAAGATTAAAAAACCCAGTGCTTGCTTTGTTGGACTAAAGATAGTACCACATAAGCTGGTCTAAAGCCTTATCTCCATGAACTCAACATAGCGTTACAGTACAGTCCTCTAATGGACAGCCATCTATCCATCCTCTAACCACTTATCATGGTCAGGGTGCTTGGGCCTCTGGAGCTCATTGAAGGCAACATAAGGCACCATGTTGTGGTTCACTCTGGATGGGATGCCAGGCCATTATGGGGCATCAACACTACAGGCAATTTAGAGATGCTAATTAGCTGAACTGCAAATCCTTGGGCTTTGAGAGGAAACCAGAAGGCTCAAAACAAACCTGCACAACCCACATTTTTTTTATTTGTAACATTTTAGGTAATATAAACTGAGACACACACACACAGTATATGGGTAATTGAATTCACGTGTTCTTGGGTCAGGGTCATTTCTGCCTTATTGGGTGTCTTTCTTGGCATTTGTGACAATGTGAAACAGTTAATTTGTACCAGAGTTAAAATATGCTTGTTCAGAGTTTAGCGCTTTGTTCCATTACTGGCATCATATACCCTTTATACGTGGAAATGGTACAGGTTGAGAAATGTGCTAATGGGAAAAGTTCAGCAAAAGTCCAAACTCCCAGACTGTACCCTCAACAAAAGCAAAGGCAGCCAGAATCCATACACAACAAGGAAGTAAACAGAGGTAATAGGTTCAAAAGTTTACCGTTTCTCCTTCGGAATGGCATCTTAATTTCGTCCCTCCCTACCAATGTGCAAGAATCAGGGGGACTCATTTGCTTCTTTTAATCAACTTGATTGTGGAATAATCTGCAGTGCATACCCAATGAGGCGCCTCAAAAGATCCGTCGCTTCCATGCAGTATTCTGGAGTACATTGAAACGACTAAACGGGCACCATTTGCATTGTGGGACATTCAGGATTTAGAACCTTAAACAATGGTTATTAACATCACATCAGATAGTGTGAAATCAATTCTCTCACTTGTCAGCCATTCATCTTGGGAACTATTTAAGTGTCACTTTATTGAAAAATATCTGTTCTTGCATTGCATAGCTCCTCTGAAATGGTCTAAATAGAATCTTGAAGATTAAAATGATGGTTTAAGCCTTCTTTTTCATTTCTTTCCCACCTTCTGTTCTTAAACCCTTTTCCGGGCATGATATTTACATGTATTTAATTAGCAGATGCAAGACAGGCAGTAATACATCACGTCTGGCTCTGAAAAAGTTATACAGGTAGACCTGCATTTGTTTATTATCACAAAACCAATACATTTTCTACTGGCATTTCAATGTGCTTTGCCAGTACAGGCTCATTCTTTATTTGAAACAGAAAAGCGACATTCTAAGCATCTGAGAATGTTTCCCAAGCCCGCTGCATCTACGAAAGTTTGTTGCCACACTGTGGGACCATGTGTGATGGTTTGTGGTTCGGGTTAGGACTCCTGACCAGCTCCCTTCCGAATACACACAGAAAAAACAAATAAATAAATAGATAAGCAAAATAAAATGAAAAAGAATAGCTGAACTAGATTTGCAATGTGATGTCCCACAGTTAGGCGAGAGGGGTGGGGGGGGGGGGGGATCATTTTCATTTACCTTGGATCATTGTACAGCTGCCCTGAAGTAAATACTGGGAGATGAGAACCATATTTTTCCCAAATAGAATTAGGAATGATGCCTGGAGAACGTTAAAAATAACATAGGGATGAAGGAATTCCAGAGGGTTTTCCATTAAACTCGTGTGACATCTTCGGGGCTGAACTCATCATATGCATCCCCTCCCCCCTCTCTACGCAGTTCATCCCGTTCGAAGCCACTTGCAGTAGGGCTTTCTCAGCCCGTCTGTGTGCAGAGCACGTCAGGCTCTGTTATGATATACTCCAAAATAGCGTAATATTTAGATTGGTTTTGCGTCGGAAGAGACACAATATTACAAATTCCTGGTCCACATTGTTGATGAAGTGAAGGCTGGGAGAGAAAACTATTTAAAGTGCTCTGGTATGTGGTTAGAAGGCTCATGGGGTTGTGTGTATCGTACTGGTCATGCTAAAGACAGCAGCTGGAGAATTACAGTAGTGTGCGCTCACCACAACTGAATGAGCTGAAACTCAGCAATTAATCAGAGGTTAACCCGACAAACCTCACTTGGGATCTTTAATTTGTTGTACCTAAACCTCCTGAAAAAGGACCAAGCACAGCAGAACTAAAAGTAAATATGTTTACGGTATGACCATGCCAAGGAATTTCTTAGGACGCTGCGGACTACACAGGAAAAGACCGGGGTAACAGGACGGCAAGAGTTCGCCTGCCACTGAACGCTAGGCTAGGCGGCGAAAGAGGCAGAATCAACAACAAATCACCACAGAAAGCTTGAGCTATATTTTTCCGCAGCTGAGATGTCGTGAATCCAAAGTTTTAGTATGGCAAACAGTTCTGTCAGGCAACAAGTATATGCTAAACAACAGCCCCCTGAGTGTGTGACCTACTGGTCTTTGGGCACAGGTGCAGGGACTTTTACAGAGGTCAGAGGGATAATCAAGGCAGGACAGCTGACACAGGAGCAGAATTTCTGAAGAACAGGCAATAAAAACAAAGGAAAACGCAAAGGGCGTCACCTGCCACACGTCTGTAACTCCAGGAGCCTCTGCCCAGCTCTGGGCCTCCACGTTTCTGGCGAGGCGGCCCAGCCAGAAGCAGGATATCATGTATTTTACACACCCCTGACAAGTATTTTGATACCTGTGGCAGACTACATCCAGTCCATCTGTTTTGCATTGTGGCTAATGGGAGTCAACTGTTTGAAAATCATTTCAAGAGCAACAGGCCGGTGGTACTTTTCGGCACTACTTAACTTTCAGAGTTATGCTACAATTTATCTGTTTGTTACTTCATTTCCCCTTCCCATGACTTGCAGGTACTCCAACATTCCAAAGTAACATTTTTTCATAAAAAATTCTGTAAAAAACAATAAATTTGCCATTTCACTGAACTATTTTTGACAATTTCAAGAAAAAGGTAGAGTTAATTTTCCAATAATCCCACTGGCATTGCTTATTGTCCTGTCATCTTAGCTTTACATTCTTTGCACAATATTTCAATGGAAAGGTGGATATTACGAAAAAGTGGAAAAGAGCTGATGAAATGTTACAAGACTCTGAAAAGGATGTATTGCCTGGACATTTCAAATGGAATTTAAGACAAGTCCAGAGGTACACACTGGTAAATTAAGTTTAAACAATACTTTAAACCAGAAACAGGACGCCAGTTTCACCAGTGTGCATTTGAACAGTGACTTACAGAAACATAAATACTAGGGCAGTCAAAATTAGCATTGTAGTAATGTAGATTAATCCATCACCATGGTTAATTTGATAAAAAATATTAACGTGATTAACCCATTTGCAGCTCAGAATGACTCAAAATCCCTGAAATGTCTCTGTTAACCCATTTCGGGCAGTTTTGGTGCGTTCCATTTGCCCTGGGAACTCGTATTCCGAGTCCTATGGTTTGTTCAATTATTTCTTTTCAACTCCAGCTGGAAGTGACAACATGCAACCTCCCGTTTCTTGGAGATCCGACAAATATCTTGGTGCAGCACAGAGGATCCTGAGTTCAGAATCCAAGATGATTGTGCCTTTTATCAACAGAAGGGAAAGTTGTAGTTTTATTCTGGACACACTATACCATCCAACCTATCTGTGGATGTGTTGCTACGGAGTTTTACACGTAAAGCACCGCGCGTAATGTGTTATCAACTGATATTGCTAACAATGCCAATTAACCAGGCTAGAATTGGATTTCACGATCAGCCGGATTATTTGTCGGATTTATAGTAGTTTGGGTTAATTGTAAGTGAACGAACTGAGGTACCGTAAATCCGGCTAGTCTGGCTAAGCAAAAACCTTGCTTTTTGATATGGTATTGCAGTTCTGTGGCAGATGGAATACATCTGACTCTTATTCAAGATGTTCAATAAACATCCATCCATTTTCCAATCCGTTTATCATACTGGGATAGCAGGATAAGGCAACAGTGCTAACCACTGCACCACATGCCACCACTTATTCAATAAACATATTAAGTGCATATATATTTCCTTTTTTCTTGAGCCTGTTTGTTCATGCTAAATAAAATGTGATCAATATAGATGAAAAATAAATGGTATTTAGTCATGATTAATCGAAATTAATCCACAGCAACCCTGTGATTTATCTGATTGAAAATTGTAATCATTTGACTGCACTAATAAATACATAATTAGGAGTCAACCACCTTTTATCATTTGTTGTACAGACTTTTTGTACAGTTTGGTAACATTTCAACATATCACAATATCAGAAGGTTTGATACAGTATATTGGAGACAGTTACATTTACGCAAGAATATTCCAATAATCTGTATTATTTTGCAAGCAAACAAGATTTGTCTTTTTCAGTCAAAGCACACAGTGAAATTAAGGCCAGGCCCATATGCAGAAAGACTTCAGCTCAAAGGGCTGTCATTAAACGTGTATGATAGAGAGTTGATGCCAATATTCAGAGGCCTAATCCTGAAGGGTGTCTCTAATGACATCTTTATAGTCCTGCATGCCTTACAGTCTTACCGTAACGCATTGGCAGACTATGCTGGTTTATTCTCAACTATGTCAGAGGTGCCCGATGACCTATGATTGACCTGCTGCTACACACTTACCCAAGATCTCCTAAGAGCCATGGAGACCTATCCAGATAATCAACTGTGTCGTACCCAGTGTAGCAGCACCCCCTCCCCCAGGTGAGCTCATTTTACACATATTAGATGAGTGTATGCAAATGTACCGTTAAGGTCACGAGTTCGTGGCCCGGGGAAGGCCCAGTGCTGAAAGTCGGCGATCTCGCCTGCGGGACGCTTCGCTGCATCAATGGAAATGCCGATACGTTTCTGCTCACAAGGTTGGCGTAGGTAGGTGCCGTTCTTGCTGTGTATTCATCAACCATCTGATGCAACAGCTGACGCCGCATTTGATGCCAGAGCTTTTCCATGATATGAAATTGGAGTCTATAGCTGATTTGCATATGGCAAAAGAAAACAACCCAACATTTGGTCGGACATCAGATTCCTATTGGCGGGAGACATGGTACCTATGGCTTGCACAGTCTAAATGACCCCAGATTGACTGAGCAGCACTCTCTTAGTTCCTTCAGCCATATTTGGCATTGACGGCTTTGTCATGCTGCGCATTGCTCATTGCTGAGAGGAATGAGGGGATTCATAAGCCAAAGAATAAGCGTTACCCCCCTCAGACGGGACTCCATGTGGATTTCTGGATTGGTTGCCAAAGTACCTCTTACATTTGGAAGCGAAATCTTTGACAGAACACTAAATGCTCGATACCATCAGTGTCATAGTGCCCTACATCTCAGTATTAGGTAACAGGAAGTACAGGAAATGGGGTAGTGAGGAAAGAGTGATTAGAATAGTAGATGGGGCTAGCGGCTAGCATGCTCAATCTCCCCCTGATGGTCTACATAACCCAGCTGAAGCTGGCTTTGTGAACCATATCTATAGCCCACATGAGACTTTTGGTTATTAATACATTTTTTTGAGTGACAGCTCTTGGGTGAGTGACTAAGGCACCTACCATACAGATACAGCTAACTAAAGTATTGAGATCTTGAGTTAATATTATTGAGTCTGGGGATCATATTATTAATTTCCACTGAAAGGTACCAACCTTTGCATTATGACCTACCATTACCAGAAGTTCCAAATCTGATAGAAGGAAAAATCTCAGGGGCTCTATAAGGGCTCATTTAGCCTGGAGAGATTTTGCAGTTGTTTAAGAAGAGATTTATCTTTTAAAGGGGTGACTTATCAGCCCTCGTCGGCCCACCAACGCTGCAGGAAACTTTAGCTTGACAGAAAGCATGTCATCTTGTGTCTTAACCCGGTGCAAGTGATATTCTGTTATCTTTTAAGCAGTTCCACTAAAATGCATCAGTTTTCCCCCCAAAGTGCAGTGCAGGGTAAATTTTCACTGCTTCATCCGGTTCTTACTCTGCATAGCTATGTATATTGGATGTCACCTTCAATGCTGACAGTCAAACAAAGAGATTATCTTTATTTGCAGACATCATGATCCCACAACTTCCAGGCTCATCACACCTTGTCTTATAAGCAAAGAAAAAGGTATTAACAATGAACTCTTACAGTAACATATCAAGATACAGAAAGGTCTGCTGGGAAAATGCAGAGTATTGCATATGGGACCAAGTGCTGCTTCAACAAAAGCAGGAGCAACCATGATCTGCACCCACAGTGGAATTTCTCCTTTTCACTTCAGGCTTACTAGAGGATTGTTACATTTGATATTGGTTTCCTTATGCTACTGAGAAGATGCCTTCAAGAGCATACCGTCAATCTGGGATGCACTCCTGCTCCAATGACATTACTACACGGGCACCCTTGAAGGAAATGCTGAACGTCTCAAAGATGCTGAAAATATGTAGAGATGTTCTTAATTTCCCAGTATTTCATTCTTTTCATTGTTGAATTGAAAAGTCATTAAAATCCCATGTGAATGTATGAAAACTGAAGGGAACACTTTCCAAACAATTATGATTTATCATCCATATTTATTTCCTCTTTAATGACCCAAAATTAAATAACATTAATATATTTCCATTTCTGATCATTAATATGCATATATACTTCCCTGAAGAAAAATCAATACCACATGAGCAATATCTCGAAGAATTCTAAACTATATATGTTACAGCAAAAGCCTGAGAGGGTATTGTGAGGATCTAAAACTTGATAGTCATGTTTATTGGTACTTATTATGCAAATTCTAACATTTTTGCTGGTTGTGAACAGCCCCTATTTTTTGCTCTGTAAAGAAGAAGCAATTCCAAGTAACTGTTATGTGTGTAGTGTACATAACCCATCTCATAACATTTAACTACAAACACAAGCCATTATTTTCAGACGTGTTCTGTCATGCGCCGCATGTCATCTCACCCGCTGCCTTATTCAACCATCTGAAAGGCCCGAAAAAGATGTTCAACAGTCAGCTACAAACATTACTCTTTCGGCTCTAGTAAAGCTAAGCTTTACAGTGACATCCCAGCCAACATTTTTCCAGGGATCGGCGGTAAGTGTTGCCATTGGACACTGGCAGGTGTGGAAATTTTGATGCAATGGCCACAAGTAGCTGTATTATCAAATGTACCTTAACTGCTCATTCAGTCTGCCCAGCTTCCATTAGCTTTTGGCATCCCCGCTGTTTTATGACTAGCAACTGCAGTCATTAACTAGTAACCCTTTCACCAGCATTTCAACTAGCTCTTTCAGATAATTGAGAACAAAGCACAATAACTACATATATTTACAGCATGATACAAATAAATTAGGGCTGGAACTTGGAAAAAACAATGTAGAAACACAAAGGTGAGTATGTGGGTCATTGTCATGAACTCACTACTGTGTCATTAATTTTCTCTAATTTCTAAAATTAGTTAATCAACTTTATTGCTACCATTTATTTCTGCAATAAACAAAGGTATTTTATCAAATCCAGGGGAGGGGTTACTGAGATGAGAAAAGTTTACAAAATGAACAAAATTATAGCAAATTCAGCTATTCACTATATATATCTTGTCATGCAACTTTTTTGTGGATTAAAGGTGAAATAAAGAATAAAGTTGAAATAAAGGTGAAAGATTTGCAAAAAGTTTATATAGTTTTGTATTACTGATTTTTGGGTACCTATTTGGGGGAAATGGTTAAAAAATGGGTAAAAAACAGCAACAAATTACATAAATGTTAATATCCCTATAAAGTTAAAATAATGTCAGTTGCTCTACACAAAAAAACGAATATTGTATTTTGCCAAAAAAAAAAAAATCCAAAAAATTCTCAAGTTTGTAAGAGTGACCCATAATTTAATATTTAATAGCTCTAAAAACAGATACCTGGCAACCAATGCAAATGTAGGCCTACACTAAAGATTTTTTAAGATTTTATGTTGTAAATTATGTTTTTATGCTATGTTTGCCTCCATCTGGCATTTCTTCATAATGAAATATACCAGGTAACATCAGCTTCCCTGTGCATTGCTAACTGAATATTTTGATTTTAGCTCTGAATTCAGAGATTTTGCACGGTGGCACGACCTAAACTCTGACATTGCTTACAATCAACGACAACTATTACAGTACAGGCACTGCTCAGTTAATGACCTACCTGTTTAACAACCAGCCAGACTTACAACCAGGTCTGGTCGTTAAGTGAGGAGTGCCTGTATAGGACTCTAAAAACCTAAACTCATACTATTCTCATTTTTGGGCAACAAAATAAGGCATGCATTAATGCAATCAAGGAAACAATAATGTGTTATGACAGCATTAACGCAATGTGTTAACAAGCTAAATTTTCTGGCATAAAATAAATTTAGAAAATATCTGCAATAATTATACATGTATGTATTTGTTGACTCTGCCACTAGCACATCATCCTTGGGTAATCAATACCCTGTCAACATATTTAAATCAATTTCATGAATCGATTGCGTAAGTTGGTGATGAAATTTAACAAGAATATAGAATGGGTGGCCCTGAAGAGAGGTTTGCGAATGAAAGTAATCCAACAATATTACCAGTAACTTTCTGGAGAACAGAAAAAAATCTCATTATTTTTTATTGCATTATTGCTCATTTGCAACTAATCTGATGATAAAGTGTGATGTTTTCTGAGCTAATATATACTTAGTACCCAGATGAAGAGCTTGAGCCATTTTCTTTGACTTTGGTAGCTAAAACTTTTGTGCAGTAGTCTGTAGGGTTCGTAGTTCAGTGGGAATTTTTTATATAGTTCAATGTACAGTGAAATATTTTGAGTTTTAGAGCATAGCATATAGCTTTCTAGGTCAACTAGCCAGGGGTGCATTTCCCAAAATCATAGTTGCTAACTGCATTAGCAGCTTGTGTAGTTTGACCTATGCAAGTACGATGCAGGTGTTTCCCGAAACCATAGCCCTCACTATGGAAGTAACAACATTGTGAATGTACATAAGAACATAAGAAATTTACAAACAAGAGGGGGCCATTCGGCCCATCAAGCTCGTTTGGGGAGAACTTAACTAATAACTAATCTTATCTAGCTCAGATTTAAAGGAACCCAGGGTTTTTTAGCTTCCTCTACACTAGCAGGAAGACTATGCCATACTCTAACTACGCGCTGTGTAAAGAAGTGCTTCCTTAAATTTGTTTTAAAATGTTCTCCTGCTAATTTCCACTTATGACCATGAGTTCTAATATTTAAACTAATATTTAAATAGCCATTTGGCTGAACAGCATCCAGACCCGTTAAAATCTTATAGACCTGGATCATGTCCCCCCTTAGTCTCCT
>JAABNY020000034.1:8173284-8186812 GCA_015164015.2 Brevimyrus niger
TACTAAGATAAATCTGGGATTTAGTGATTTTTGTCAGATGGTAAGATATTTACAGCAGGAAACTGGAACACCAAATGTTTCCGATTATCATTTAAGGAGTGTGCTAGATCATTTAAAAACCTGGGAGCTCAGAGAAAGGTTTCACTTCTAGTAATGGTGCACAGATCTGGGCATACATCAGCAAATTTGATGGGTTTTGTCTCTGGTTTGTCTCCACATAAATTCTGCTGTCAAACATTCGTCACTCTAAATAAACTTTTCTTTGACCCTCAGAGACACCAACACTAACTCACGGTGGATGGGGATAACTTTCAATGGCAAAAACAGCTTCTATATATCTGATGTGGGGTGGTGCTTGCACAGAAAAAGAAAAAAAACAGACTGTGACGCAACTGCAAAGATGATGTAGTTTCATCAGATGATTTCTAGGTTTGTTTTACACAAGCAATGCTTGTGATAGATATACGTCACATCAAGGAAAGTACACACACTAACAACTAACCCAGAAACTAACCCTGGTCTATTCCCATTGTCTACAATAAGTCTCTATTATTGTATTATTTCCTATCTGACAATTTCATTGAAATCATCACACAGAGAAAACCCTGACAGAACTGAGACCACTGATGCCAAATTCTTCAGCCTGGCTTGTGTTCTAATTTGAACAGCTTAGGGAAGCCATTGCAACACCATTTAAAATAGAAGGGATCAAATCATTTCCAACAGATGACACTATCAGGGTGTATTTTTTTATTCTTCAAGGACACTTGATCCAGTGGAACTTTTTCTTACCTTTTGGAATCAGCTTTAATTTCAAATATCTCATGTTATACTACCTTATTTTAATTTCTCTTTCTTACAAATGAGTGTCACATTTTCCATTTCACAATTCTCTGTAATGCTGACTCTGTAATCATCTCACCACATAAAAAAACAATACACATTTATACATGCAACAAAACTATTTGATTTTAAACTGAATAAAATTCTAAAGACCATTTTAATATTCTGCAAACTCAAACACCCGTCTCCTCAGATTCAGGGACTTGCCTGAATGATACAAAGATAACAAAACAAACATAGGCATGGATCTGAAAAACATGCCGTCAATCATTTTAACCTATGGAAGAATCCTGCATATGTTAAAGTTGACAGCTGGATCTTTCTCACGCAGAAGCAGAGAAAAGATATATTTATAGGGAGAAAAAAAACGTATTTGACCTTACATTCAAGTCTTATTAAAAAAATATAGACTGCTGTGGGCTTTTGACAGGCGGAACAATGCAGTGACATTTTTGGTAATGGACTAGACATGGGGAAAGGAAAAAAAAACATAAAGGGTAGCCGGGCACCAAAAGGGAACGCACTGATGTCTTGTGCTACTTTGTATCTGCCTCCTAAACGTCGCCTCTTCCGGCTTCTTATTATCTGACCGTGTTTCGAGTAACACCCAGTGCTATGTGGCGTCCCGGAATGCTTGATTTCCATCGCTTATCTTACGATCGCCTGTCACCTCTGTGAATCCCCTTCCCCCCCCACAAAAGGGGAATGGGGTTTCCCTTGTCACGCTGTGCCAAGCGGCAATGAGCCGCCGATTCGCCTGCCAGCGGAGAGGCCCTTTCACCGTGCGACTCAGGAGGCCTGGTTTCGACGGGCCACAGCTTTCTGAGCGAAGCTGGGTGGCCCAGGAGAGGAGGGACACATTATAGGAGTCTGTGACTGAATGGAGGACTGAGTCAGACCACATGCTTCAGGACACTCTCCACTGTATCTACTCTAAGTGCAGTTAAAGGAGCCTCACACGCATTCTTCCCCGAAACGTCTGAAATATCAGCTATTGTCATGGTAATTTTGGGATGTCAGGTCAGACACATCAACAGCACCCACTACACATGAAGCAGGATGAGGGTGGCAAATACATCCAAAAGGGACTTTTCTGCCCCCACCCTCCTCGCCCCCCCAAATTCCACCCCATCAACTGAAAGCAATTAATAGGACCCACCTTACAGGACCGGTTCCACATGGTCACACCATTTCTTTGGCACAATAGCACAGCGCATTCCTAGTTCACGGAACAGCGTGTTGACAAGCCAGAGTGTGGGCTGACTGACCGAATACCCATTGTTTTTAAACGGATTTACACATTCTCAGGGGACTGACGTGTCACACTCGAGTGAACAACCTTTTCATTTAGCTACGCTGGAAAATACCGTCACGAAAATCCAGTTTGTTGGATTCTCATTATGTCACCGTGCTTCCTCTACACGGCTCCAAATGCAACATCCAAACCAGAGCAAATGCACAACACATGTGCGATATACTATTATATATTTGCTATTATATCCCAAAATATTATGCTAACCCAAAACACAGAATAATATCAAAATAACAATTTTTAAATAGTATTTTCAATACACATCTGGCAAATTTAACAAAAGAAAAAACCTACTTAGAAGACAGACAGCAAGATAATCCGGCTATAGGAGTAAATATCATAGCACATCTCAAAACTTTAACCAACTACCTTTTCACCAGCTCAAATAAAAACTCTAAAACACTCTGACCTGTTCTGACCAAATTTTCAGGTCTCACCTAATCCCATCTAAGCTTATCTTCATCTTCTTTAAGCCACTGGCTGGAATCTAATCTTAAAATGCCCATTAGTAAACCAATAAAAGTCTACACTATATAGGTATAATTAAGCCCTCTTGATAGATAGTGGTATCCAGGCATGAATGTTTCTATCAGTTTACTTGCATTGTCATGGAATGACGTCAACCGCACGGTGTTTCCATTAGACATTAGAAAGAATTGTTGTTTGTGACAACAGTACTGATGTCAGTCAAATCATGTAACAGTGACAATATATCTGGTTTTTCTCGTGCGATTAAAAAAAAATTTCCGAACACCTCTCTACTCTATTGAGCTAAAGGGCTCGTTTGTAACGTCAAACTGTGATGGGCCCAGGCAAATTCATTAGGACTGTTTGCCGACAGCTGGATGAGATGGCTTTTTGATTTCAGTTTAGGTTATTGATCCCAGAAGCTCATGAAGTAAGCTCAGTGTGGGGGGTCCAAGTGACTCAGTGGTTATATCACAAGCTAGTAATTTGTTCCATAGTCAGCGTTAGCGTTTGCCGAAAGACGGCCCTACTTAACACGCAGTGAGTTTTCTCAAGCTGCTAGATTTCGTCTTGGCGGCCAGACTGCTGAATTATGAAGCGGCTATATTTTTTATTACAAAGTAACCTACACATCTGGAAAATATTGCGCTGCAGAAAAGCCAATGAGTGAATGAGAGGACAATGGAAAACCTGTGACAATGGCACACAAGTCCACATTCAAATATTTTGGTCTCCAAGCAATTAAACAAGAGAATCTAGAATACATGTGCACAGAACATGACATGGCAGATATTTTCGTAGCTGACAATTACGCGCAGGAGAGACGCGGAGCTCCAGCGGATGAATATTTTTGCAGAGATGTAGCTCGGATGGATGTATTCACAGTGAAATCCAAGACTGTCAAAAACAGTCTAAAAATACAGAACAAAAAAAGAGAAGTCATGGACTTACTGTCCCTCTTAAGGAGCTACAGCCCTGGTGGTTGACTGATATAGTGGTATTTAGTTTTTGGTCTTGCTGCAAATAACATGGAGCGATGATTCGGCACAGATTGGAGTTTCTTTTGAGAGTTCTCTAATCACGCTTCCAGATCAGTGTCAGTCAGCTACAGGCTCCTGCAGTGTGACTAACGTAATTTATACTTGTGTCTCGGTACTGATTGCATCTACCGCAGTCTGTCAGTGTACTGTCTAACCCATCTTTTGGTTTTAAACTCATATCTGAAATGGTTTAGGTGAAAAAAGAGGGCTTGTCTGAAAAACAAGACGTCATAGGATGATGGATGCAGGGATCTCATTGTTGCTTTGGGTGGAGTGTGTGTGGGGGGGTTGAATTTGTTAGTTTTTCAATTAAGGAACATGGCAGTTGGAGGAATGTTCATACTGTGCACATGTAGTCTGAAATGCACTCTGCCCCCCAAAGTTCCGAAGTGGCTGCCCATTATACTGGGCATAAATCATGAACGAGGAGCGTGACCAAAGAAACATGTTTATGTCCCAGTTTTGTCTGTCTCTGCTTGCTCACATACTGATCAGTTGAGCATGAAACAGAACAAAGCCTGAGAGCGGACTGGATCGTAAGAATGGGAAATGGCCAGATGATTTTTGGATTAATTGGAGTACCCACACATCTTTACCTTGTTCTGTGATTTAGCCCCGTTGCTCCTGTCACAATATACACACGGTTAACCTAAAGCTGCAAAAACGTAAGTTGATTTTTTTTAAAAAAGGCACAGATAATTTGTAACACATTAACATGGAAATCAAGCTTTGATATTCTGCCCACATTTCCAACAGCTATGACCTGGCATTCTGCAATAGCACAGCGAGATGGATGTCCATGCCTTCTGTTCTTCCCGCTGAGATTTTCCTGGCATCTAATAATATATTTTTTCAGTTATGCTCAAGCACCTCCTTACTATTTTCATGTGCTTAGACACGCTTTACTTTCAGAGTTGCTCAGGCCTTGTAAGGCCTTCCAGGACTCCGCAATTGATTGCTTAACTTATGCAAGTGGACTGGCTCTCATCTCCTAATTTCCAGGGCGTATTGATCTCTTGCATAACACATTTCTTTTCTTCTTCTTCTTTTTTGAATTTCTCAAAAAGCTGGGGGAGAGAAACTGAGATTCCCCTCTATTATTTGGGCACCGTGCGTGGCAAAGAAGGCCGACCGTGGAGTGAGCGTGTAACTATGACCAAATGCAACACCATTAAGGACTTACGTCACCATGGTGAACCCGCTCCCTCTGTTAAAACAATAATACAGACGTGTCAGCTTCACTTACCCTAAAAACAAAACATCCAGCCTCTACGGATAAAACCCTGCATTGTCATACAATGCAGATATTTTCGGTTTTATTTCCAGTGTCAAATATGACTCACAGACAAGGGAGAGATCTTTGTCAACAGGTTTCGTATCCGTCATTCTCGACGGCTTGTTTTTCCTGCCCAGGTGTCCTACCTGAGATCTTCACTCCTATACTGAGTGTCGGGGTCCCTCCAAGCACCACCAAGCACTCTTGAAAACCCAAATCATCAGACTTGCATTTTGTTTGCAGTTTTCATCACTAATACTCTCACCAACCACAGTAACTAAAGTAACACACAATTTTTTTTGCATTTTCTCCTACCGTGGAATTTCAAAGCAATTGAGGAATTCTTGTTGCTTGCAGTACTCCTGCAATGGAATTTATTCAGCTCCTGTAGCTCAACAAATAGAGCACTATGCTGACAAGGTGGAGGTCAGGGGTCCAAATGACAGAGATCTTCCATCAGTTCTAACCCTTCCCTCTCTTATAATAGAGGTTTTCATGTTGTCTCTCCTGAATGATAGATAAAGACCCATAGTTCACATTTTGTTTGATATGTGTCAATGTGCTTAGCTGGTAACACAGGTCTGCTGTTTGTAATTAAGGACAGATATGGGCTACATGACGTTTCATCTACTCTTTCACAAGCACAACAGGTTGTTCATAATCTTGAACTTCAACATATGACGGGGAATAATGTCCCCAAAAGGGCTCACTTTTGCCATTGACCCAGGCATTGCAATTTAGTTTAAAAAAAGGCAATTTGTCAAAAACTCAGTTGTAAAGCACATCTGGCAGCGGAGATCTAATGAATAATCCGTCATTAATTAGTCGCAGCTGCCTGAAGGTAGTCAACCCCTAAAACCTAAAGTATTTTCTTTAAATCAGCAGAGTACACTGATTGCTGGACTTGTCAACCAAATGGCGGGACAACTTAGTGGTCTGGTTACAGCCAAGAACAAGTGAAGGGTCACGGCCGCATGAAACATCATCATACAAAGCGATGCATTTCATGCGACGGAACAGCCCAGCAATTAGCGTTCAAGAAAGCAGAGCGAGGGGGTTTGCTGTGCAAACAGTGCACTTTGGTCTTTTTTTTTTTTTGCTGCAATTGCATTTGTTGACAACAAGTCTAAACTGCGATGGACTTATCTGCAGGAGATTAACATCCAGATGGTATCAATTTCAGGGCTGCCTCTCTCCCTGATGCAACCAACAGCCCATTTGTGTGCAGGGAGACACGGTGGGGAAAAACACGCACACACAGCACTGCTCTAACAATGCGGCCGCTTATCTTTACGGCTTGATTTTCGGTCCTGGAGATGCCATGGAGATCGTTATCCTGGCGTGTTGTGGCCTGCTCCTGCACACCAGACGTATAATCCACCATATTCACGTATCAGTGAGCTGCAGCGTCAGGTTGGAAGCAGGGACTGTAGTCTGCAGCAGGAAGACAGCATTCCCTCACCTTAACATCTGACATGCTCCATTTAACTGGAACCAGCTAAATCACTTGCATTAAATCAAAAGGAAAATACGTAGTTCACTCCAAATGCATTCATAACCCTGGTTAAAGAGAAATAAAAACACCATATATCAGATATTTCATGAGGAAAAAATGTCTCATTTATATGCTGCAGTTTTAGAAGTAGCACCTTGAATGGGGTAATATGTGTCAGAATAAATTTCACTCCAAAAAGCAAACAGGTCAAATTTATTTACAATCTTAAGGTCCCCTTGATAAAGCTTATATTTATATGACACCTTCAGTACTTTTTGGGGCTGTGGAACTTCTCAGTTTTCTCTGAATTATTTTATGGTGACAATCTGTCTGCTTTTGAACATCATAGCCTACAAACATGCTGATAACAAGGACATTTTACATTTTACTTTGTAGCATGTGTTTGCCAGGATCAGACAGCAGAGTCAGCCAGAGTCAGTCAGAGTCAGCCAGCATCCCTTCAGCACATGGTCATCATTAAATCTGAGGGGGATGTCTCCCCCTAACATTTCATAATTATTTGTTTGGACCCCCCACATTTAACATAAAATATTAGTATTACGCCAGTGTGTCCCCCCACATTCAAAATGCTTCTGATGCCCCTGCTTCAGCAGTTGGGTTAAAGGGCTTTTTTGTAAGATGATTATTCTGCTAACCATGGGATTTGAACACATAACCTTCCACACACACACACACACAAAACTCTAATCATAGCATGACGAGCTTCACCCCTACCCAGCCCTAACCTTAACCATAAGTAACTAAATAAAATACGTTTTTACTTTTTTGATTGCATTCACAGGCTGTTGTGGGGACTAGAAAAATGGTCACCATAATGTCAAAAACAGGTTTTTAATACATTGTGGGGACATTTGGTCCCCACAATGTAATATATACCTAATCCACATGCACACCACTGTATAAAGTAAAATAGAATTTCTTATTTACTTAATTCTGTGTTTCTCAAACCAGTCCTCGGGGGCCCCAAGACGGTGCACTGTGGCCTGACTGGGCAGTGCACAAATACATCGCCGGCCATACACGGATGGTAAAGAGCCAAAGAGAGACTTGGGAGGAAAATAAACGACTTCATATTTAATGTAGGGCTCTGTCAGGGTTTGAAGCTGTTGCTGGCTGGGGTTGGTGACTAATTGTGTATTATTTGGAGAATAATTTGGTGAAACAGTCGTGAGAAAGCTAAAGGTCGTCTTTTCTAATTTATTGGCCGTAAAGAATTGCTCTGCGTACGAATACTATGTAAGCTGACCCCATTTACAAGTAAACCCCCCAATACCAACTGCATTGTTAGATTGTTGACCCCCACCATTTCAGGAAGTTAGAGACATTAGGCTTCCAGGAAAGCACACTCACTCATGACACACGCTACAGCTGCCTTTATTCTGTTTGAGAACCTCTGAGAAACCTTATGGCCACTGTTGTATTCTTAGACTTTCTGTTAAACTTTATATTGACGTTTTACAGGCTTTGGTTCCAGTATCTGGCCTAAAAAGCATTATTTTCATTGTTTTGTTCTCCTACCCGATCCAGTCACAGAAACATGGAGCGTGTCATTATTAACTCTCTGAAGCACAAACACTTCCCAATAACACTCAAAATACAGTTAGATGTTTTGATGTCGATTTTGTCCCCTCTTAAATTTGGCTTTTTTAATACAGCTGGGCATTTATTCAAGCTGTCACAGCAAGTACTACAGCAGGATCAGACACTGAGTACTTACCTCCAGCAGGATCAGATACTGAGTACTTACCTCCAGCAGGATCAGACACTGAGTACTTACCTCCAGCAGGATCAGACACTGAGTACTTACCTCCAGCAGGATCAGATACTGAGTACTTACCTCCAGCAGAATCAGACACTGAGTACTTGCCTCCAGTGCTCCGAAATACACCTTTTATGAAAAGAGGAAAATGCACCCTGTTACTTTTGTAACATTTCTCACTAGCTTACAGAAGTTAGACGCCTTGTGCCCTGTGTGGAATAGGTTATAATCCCCCCCCCGTGAACTTGTACTACACCTGCACCTATAAAATGGATGGATAAAGTTTGTAATAATCAAAATATTATGCACATGCTCCTAAAATGTACATTTTGAAATCGATGAAAAATTTTTGCAAGGCAACAGTATATATGACAAAAGAAAACAAAGTAAATTAACAGGGGACTTAGTCAGTGGTAATTTATTGGGATTCCAGCTTGATGGAGATATTTGGCTAGCAGAGGGCTCTGAAATCTCCAAGATTTCCTCCAGCATTCTCCTGAGCTTCAGAGAGATAATACTGTTAACCCTCTAGCCCGTACAAACCTCTCCTAACTCCTAACCAACTGCTCTCAAAATGAGTCCAAAGCCACTAATAATGAATGCATCAAAGACAATAAAATTATATGAAAACTTTGGGCTAAAGTTTAATAGTTGCTGAGTCATTTTATAGACAGTGTGACTCGGGAACCATTTTTCAGTGGGCATCAGCATACTTTAGAGGACCACCCATCGTCGCTATTACACTTTCATTTTATATATTTAGCAGACACATTTATCCAACCATTGGGAGTGTGGGTTCAGACAGTCCCTGTAACATTTGGGGGTTAAGGGCCTTGTTTAAGGGCCCAACGATGAAATCACTCTGCTGACAACGGGAATTAAACCGGTGCCCAACTGTTAACCTGCTAAGCCACACGCCACTCCTGTTACTATCAGCCACTGGGATGCTGAGAACAGGCGCGGAGTCTTTATTAGCAGCAGTAAAACTCAGAAGATGGAGGACATTTCTGTTAAATTCAAAGTGGCCTGCTTTGGTTTGGTCTGCGTTCCAAGCCTGTTTCCCAATATGTGACAGCGGTGCTTGGCAGAGGTGACTCGCTCTTGGTGTGCTGCCCATTATGCGAGTGATACATTTCTGCAGAGGAGCACAGCAAAGTCATATGTCGAGGGGTTTGCAATTGACAAGCATACGTGTCTCCCCGAGTGTGTTACTGGCTTCTGAATCGCCGGAGAGAATCGATCTCCCTTCCCTGTTCTTCCATATCTCTTTAAAGTCACTGCAGCCCCGCAATTTTGGAAACCTGTTGCTTTGCTTTTAAGTCACTGTGTGGGCATAATATGACATAAATCTATCAAGACTTTTCTTTCCCCTTTTAGCGCCAATCGAGAAATTGCACGGGTTCTCGATCGGCAGGAGTGGACGACAAAAGTGCCACGTGTGAGTTGCCTGCGAGGGGGCGGGGGGTTGGAAACGAAGGTAATCGAGAAAAACCATCCAGAGGAAGTGTGTCTATGTGCTGTGAGTACTGAATTCATAAGGGGGAAGACAGGAAAGGGGAGAGAGGGACTTACAAACGCAGCTCAGCCATAAACACGCAGAGTTCGTAATGAATGAATCACAGCTGGTAAAAAGACTCATTAATCACGCAAGAGATAACACTGTTGACGGGGTTGCATGCGTACAAAGATTTGTAACTATAAGTTAGCTTAAGAAATAAACAAAGGGAGAAAAGAACAAGCACAGTACAGTAAAGTGTCCAGGAACACCTAAAAACGAATTCTTTATAATGTGACAAAGGCTCAGTGAGAATGAACTCCCTCCACCTGTAATGCGACATGCCCTCGCTTTCAGTTCCTTTTACCATTTTGATTGCATTTTAATATATTTTGTGTATTTGGCATTTCTGACATATTTTTAATTAAAAAAAAACTGCCTCTTGATAACATAAAGGATGGTATGTTGTAGCATGATCTTTAATACTTTACTTATTTTATTCTAAAAAACATTAATTTATCAATATACAATACCAAACAGTAAACAAACTTAAGACAAAACATTTTTTTAAGTGGTGTATCATAAGAATTTTCTTTTTTTTTCAAAATGCTTTTAGCTAAAATGCAACTAGCTTTGCAAAAAATAGCATTTTTGTCATTTTGATAAGATTGACTCTTCACTAATGAGGACATGGAAGTTGAAAATGCGTTGGAATCCTTGCCTTAAAGCACCTCTTGACGTCCACTTCAGGGCGGAAGCTGGGCTCTGGTGGAGATTTGCTTAACGTCTTTAATTAGCAAGAATCATTTTAAGGGAAGCCCTTTATAGCCAAACTGTCAAACTGATTAACACAAAGGAGAAAACCGTCACCGGGGGAAAAAAGGACTGCACTCAATTTTGCATAAATTTATGCGGAAATTCTGACGCAACCACAGACCCCAAAAGATTAAACCGAGAGGGGAATTTATTTGCCATCTTCCCAACAGTTGCCGGGTGCCACTTATTATCGAATCGGGCCCCTCGCCAGCAACAGATGTCATCAACACCTGAATGAGGCCCTTTGTTCCTTCTGAGACTGAACAAGTGTCTAGTGGGGTCAAAGTTCAGCTGAGGCAAAAAAGGAATTAGCTGACCAGCCGCATGACCTTTGGGGAAAAAAAACTATGAAGGGATTTGACACAGGGGTCAGGGGTCACATGTTGAAACCAGGCACGAGTGTTGACGGCCCCCCTCCCCCCATCGGTCTCCATGGCGCTGACGCCCCCGGCCTGGTGACACCTGCAAGCGCACGGGGCCCCCAAGCACTCAGTTGGTGATGGTACGACAATCCGCAAACAAAGCCTGAACATTTCCAGCAACGTGGATCCTTAATGGGAATAACTGATGCCACTTATTAGAGCCAAGACCCCCGGTAATGTCGTTGATTGTCCTAGATTGTTATTAACAGTGCCATAATTGTTCCTCTGGCACTCGGATGCTCTATAAGTGTGGAATGCCTGCAGGAACTCTTTTGGCCGGGTGTCTAAACTCGGCTGTTTCCATGAGGACCAAACTGTGTAAGGGTGTCTGTAAATAAACAACATAACACATCACAAATGGTATGTCTGCCTGGGGAATGACGAACCGGAACATCTGCTGTATTATAATAATATTAAATAATAATAATAATAATAATAATAATTAACAATACAAAAATAGTATTAGTCCATGTGCATATATAGATCTCTTTTAGATTCTGTTTTATATTAAAAGTTAACTGTTTAATTGCTTAAGTGGTCATTTATATTATTTTGATGACCATTCAATTAAATTATCCACACTTCACTGAGTCACTTCCAGCTCTTTCACTAAAATGGGGTAAGATGCTAAAAAATTCAATTCACTAAAACGCCCAATAAAATTGCTTAATGCACCTTCAGGCAGAAAGGTAATAAAATCCTGAGAATTACTCAATGCACATTATGCCTGTGTCTTCTCACTTTCCATTTAAGAAATTAATTTTAGTTTTATTAAAAAAAAATTAAAAAATAAAATTGTATTGCTTGGAAAATGAATCCCACTCATTCAGGGGACATGATCCATTACTGCGGTATGACCATGGTAAGATTAAGGGTATCCGTTAATGGGAAGCTACACGGTGATTCATCGCAAACGTCGGTAATTTCATATCTGCGACACGAATCACCACCAAGCAGAACAGACATGTTGTATACTGCCCAGGCCAATCAAACCATATTGAGCCGGCCCAGCTGTAAAGATGTCAGTACTGAGAAACTGGAACCAGTCAGAGAGTTTTTATTCATTATGCAGTTCTGTGTGCAGCAAATCAGTCCATAGCACTAACATCAGGGTCCTCCCAATAGAGCACACACAGGCTTACTTCAGTTATTAAGTATTACTATATAATACTGAAATAACAGATTGTGTGTATGTTTTTTTTTAATTATACTAGAGAGAATCTGCCATGTGACCTGACTGTAAAGGCAAGCAATCTAAATCAGCACTTTTCCTTCTATGTTAAAGCCAGGCTGCGACTTGACCGGGACTTAGTTTGAATACTGAGTTAAAAGCTTGTGCAAATAACATTAATAATATTTAATACTCCAGAGCCTATTTAATAAACATCGGCTGAAACTAACAGGCCAGCTATTTTATGTCAGAAAATCTGATGCTGTGATTTCCCTTTTCAACATCACGGTTTTTCACAGCAGGAATATTGATCTTAATATCCTTCCCCGTGCAAAGATTTCCAGGACAACAAAAATAAAGGCAGAGGCATTAATAAAATCTAGACACGGAATTGGATGCCGAGCCTTCATGCCTGGGGGGGGGGGGGGGGGGGCTGCCCCAAATGCATTCTGATTTTTGAATGTGTCCCCGGTATTACAGGGCCCAGGGGGGTAGCTAGTAATTGGGCCCCCTGATAAAATTCTGGGCCCCCTCAGTACATTCTCCCAAGGTAGATGGTGGTGCTGGGGTGGGGGTAGATTTGGCCAGCAGTAAATTTCATCGAAACACAGGAACAAACATCATAACAAAAGACATGATTTTAATTCTGAGCATCCCCTGGTGCCTACCCTCCACCCCCCCCCCATCCCCCAAGCTGACAGAGGTAATCTGAATGCAGAGATGCCTGGGCTTCACAAACCTGCTTCCAGCGCACGAGAGCCAGGGTCTGTTCTCAATAGCAGCGGAGCTGAACTGCATCCATGGAAGGAAGAGTGTCGCACGGCAGGCTGGCCTCACCTCCGGGACGAAGAGGCAGCACCAGTGAAGCGACACACAGGAGATCAGCAAGAGGGACAACAATGGCACCGGCCGTGACGTGCAGGAAGTGGGCACCCGGCAAAAGATAAACTTCACCCCTGGCAGCCGTGAATAGCAACAAGACCAGCCATTACACTGAAATCAGCTCTCCTGTGCCCGGGGGCAGGGGGGTGGGGCCACTAATCAGCTAACGCTGGCGATGATGTCGGGCATCCGAGTGGGGCGACCTGGCACTCCGCATTAAGGGGCAGAACCGGTGGGGAAGGAACAATACTCCCCTTCGCACAAAACATTTATGCCACTCCGGGGCCCGAAAACCCGATATGTCAGAAACGTTTAAAATCCGCCTCCCCGTTGCCATGGCAACGGAAACTCACCACCAAAGATGTGAACACGTGCCAAAATTTGCCGCTACAAAAGAAAGTGGTCCAACACCAGTGGCCATAGCTACATTGGATGAGGGTAAAAATCCCCCCCCCCCCCCCCCCCCCCCCCCCCCCCCCCCCCCCCCCCCCCGCCCCCCCCAGCCCCCCCCCGCACGCCCCCCCCACC
>JAABNY020000034.1:8186822-8197967 GCA_015164015.2 Brevimyrus niger
CCCTAAAAAAGAAAAGGGGCCCACACCAGGTGCCACAGCCAAATAGGAGGGGGGTAAAAACCCCCCCCCCCCCCCGCCCCCCAACTCTACTCAGGGACACCAGGGAGCAGGTCACGCCCCTTAAAATGTAGCCTGAAAGCAGCTTGTTTCCCAAAGCTTACAAGTACCCCCACTGGGCAGAAAGCAAAATCAAACAAAAAAAGACATTTTCAGGGCAGCCAGACGAGGTTGACGAGGTTGATGGCTTCTGCATCTCTCCATCTGCCCATTTGGGGCCAGGTGGGGTGGCCCACCACTGAATGGAGTCACGGACCGAGTCTTTAACTGTTCAAGGTCTGGAGCAGAAGTCTGGGGTACATTTTGGAAGTTGCAGTGAAGCATTTACAATTCAGCTCTGAGCAGGAGATTTTCCACCAAAGTTTATAGGTCCACAGTGCTATTTTTCGTAATTTTCTCCACAAGAATGCAAAATATACACTATAGGCCACTGGTTTGGGGCACCCCAAAATCTTACTGCTAACTCAAATCACAGTAGTGTTTTTATTTATTTTTTCTTTTTCTTTAAACTGCCAGGTCATGAAAACTAATCCAGTACTTTTTGGAAAAGTATCCATATAAGTCTCTTTTTTGTAATTTTCGGGCAGTCAGAAAAAGAATTGGAAAAAATCGACTTTGTGTCTCGTCTATTTTCGTAATTTAAAACCAAGAAATGCTATTCTATTTTAATAAGGCAACAGGTAGACTATTTCCATAACTGTAATCTAATTCCCAGATTTTCCTTGTGGTTTGGCACAGGTGATTAAAGTTTACCTTTTCAGGGCAGTGAACCTGTAAATTTGGTCTTACCATTGTTGCACTAACATAACAAAGACAGTAAATTCTATCCAGCACTGCATATCAGTCCCTCCTGCTATTTTAGGCTCCCTGGAAGATGCTTTTACAGCAAATTTCACAGAATGGTAGCTGTAAAGTGGCTTATGCTCATGAAATGACTCCACTAAACGCACAAAAAGGAATGTTAGAGTTAATGTCCTGGTCATTGTGAGCTAGTTCAGCAGTTCAGGCCTTAACATACGAAGCAGAATCAGTTTTGGCTTTGTTGCCAGCTCTGTGTTTCGTGCTCTGACAAAAGAGAACTGCAGGCTCTTATACCACAGCCAGACTTCCATTGGCTGGCTTTGCATTTGTGTGTGAGTGTGTTTTTAAAGAAAACTCCTCTCATTTGATTAAAAAAAGATACAGAGAGCAATAAATTACTTGTCATTTTGGGAGGTGACTAGCATGTTAAAATATCGCCCATGTTTCGCAACCTCCAACAACAACAAACAGCTTTTTACGCCCAGATGATTCTGTAACGACATCCTGATAGGACAGACTACTCAGTACTCAGAATGGCTGGGAAAAAACTACTTTGTTTGGGGGACAAATCTACGTACAGCTCTACGATCAAAGCCCCATTTGCAAAATGAAAGCCATCACTTTTCAGTTTAAAACCAGGATTTAACTGGAGTTGGACCAAAAATGTCCCACAAGATGGATAAAGTGAATGAAGGGTGTTGCTTCTCAGTTTGGGGCCATCATTTAATGCTTAATTACATAGCAGTCCATGGCCTATGCTGAACAAATTACAACACTGACCCACCTGCTAATCAAAAAGTAGCAGCCCGTCACCAATAGCAGAATCCCGTTACTAATTGTCTAAATAAAATTAAAAACAGAATGCACAATGAAGTGATTTGGTCCAGGACACAGTACAAAGAGAATCTATTGTTTCTGTGGGAGTATAATACTGTACATACCACATACATAACAATAATGTTACAGCTGGATTTGCTATGAGAAAAATAAACATTTTCTTTTCATTGTGGAAAATCCTCTTTGCGGTCGAAATACAATTCCAAAAGGGAAAATGTAATGGCAAATTTACCGATTTCATTTAAAAAGCTCTATAACACAAAGCACACTGTTCAGAAAGAAAATATTTAGACAAGCCAATCGGTAACACAACCGTAAGCCTGGGTGGGACAGGGGTTTCGAATGAGTCTTGTTTTCCTCCTGTAGAGGTGGTAGCTTAGTCAATCGGGTTATTATTCTACAATCTTAGATTCGAGGCATGTATGTGCCTCTTCGGCTACTTCGTTATAAGTGACCATGACTTTTCCAAATCACGAAGATTTTGACTGGCCAAGCACCTTAACATACAAGGAATCAGTCTTGGTGGGTGTGCTCTAGCATAAGACATGACAACTTCCAGACAATTCAGTACGCACGAAAGAAAATTTTACACTAGCCTGCTACAGAGTGCACTGACGATCAGAAGCACCTTAGGATGCAATGGTCGGTCAAATGAATGAATGTATGAATGAATGAATGAAAGAACGAATGAAAGAACGAATGAATGAACGAACAAACAAACAACAACGTAAGTGAACTGAGGTGATGCTAGGAGGAGTTTTCTATATTTGCATTTTGCGGTCGGTAGAAGGGCTAACGCTGCTGGCAGTCGAGTACAGGAGGCAGCCACGGTGTCTCCCGGGCTGCGGAGCTGCGGCTCATTATTAGTGCTCCAAAGTAAGGCACAGGGACTCGTTTTAGCGTTAAAGCAGGCCGTGCAGATTGCATCGCTGCGTCTGAATGAGCGAGAATGAGGCGGAGAGCAAGAGAAAGGAGCTGGTAAAATATCTATGAATCCCGCAGGCCGTGCTGCCTCATTGTGTCTCTAACGCCTGCTTTCTTTCAGCGAGCCAGCTGTCTAATCCCAAGAGGCGAGCCTTGGATGAGTTGCGAAAAAAGTGGGATTCCTGGAGCTGCCTATAGTCACTTCATCATGGAGTGAGAGAGTGTGTGTGTGTGTGTGTGTGTGTGTGTGTGTGTGTGTGTGGGTGGGTGTGTGTGCGTGCGGGGGGGGGGGGGGGGGGGGGGGGGGGGGGGGGGGGTCGGGGGGGCTTCGACCATGTTTAGAATCTGTTTTAGATTTTTAAAAGCCTGTTGATTAAAGGCGTGCTAATTAATGACTGCTGCCAGGCTCACAAATCATATCTGTGCGGCAATTCTTAATCCAGAACCAAACAGGTTTTTTAGCACTGCGATTTAGAATGTGTAACCTAATTAAATCCAAATGGAGTCTTTTTTTCCCCCAGATGATAGTACTGTTCCGGATGACACTGGGAACTAAAACTTGTGTTATGCACATCTCTGTGTTCATTTCCATGTTATCTCTGCAGAGATTCTTAACACGTTTTTAATTACTGCTAATTGAAATGTGTAACCAAATTAAATTCAAATTACATCCTGCCCCTTCCTCCCCAGATGACAGTAGCACTCAGGGAAAAGATTAACAGTAGGGACTGAAACTCATGTTATCCATATCTTTCAATTAATTTCCATGTAGCAGATTTATACTAAACTAGTCAAATGACTTGACTATTAGCAGTTAAAGTTTTGTAACTAAACTGATGCACGCAAATACAATTAAATTAAGTTAAATACACAACATATATAGTTTCTTAAGGAGCATAACTCACAACATTAAATGAGAAATTAAACTTTGTACTAGTATTTCCTAGAAGATTTATATATAAATACTGTTATATATTGTGGTGCAGCACAGAGCAGTGGGCAGAAAGCATGAATAAATAAAATTGTATCTCTCCCTGCATCTCTTTCAGCAGATTAAACCACAGCCAAACTCCAGGCCATTTTAAAGTTGAGGTTTGGGAGGATCTGGCCACAGACCAAAATCACAATGCTCGCTGCGGAAAAGGCTCACTTTCAGAAAAGCCCGTTTCTTTTTTTTTCTTTTTTTCCGCCTCGCTCCGATGAATTAGCGCAGGAACATCAGATGGTTTCACTCAGATTACAAGAATCCATGCCGCCGTAACAGGCTTGGGTATAAATCCTAAGAAAATTAATTTACATCTCACACTCAGCATACTCTAGAGAAGCCTCCACTTTATCAGTGCTGATGTGCTTTCATTTCATGCCTGACCTTGCCTGAAACATGAGTTTCTCTAAATGAGAAGGAGAAACTTTAAGAGCTTAATCCTACAGCTCACTTCGTTCTGCTTCAGCAAGGGGGTGTTTTAATAAAGAAATAATCTTAAATTCTTTCTTGATGACACGCCCCCCTCTCACAAATTATTTCCATTTACCTTTATAAAGACACAGACACTTTAGTCACATCATAATATCATGAATGAATGCCAAAGCTAAATTTTAATGTCACTACAATTAGATGCAGATGTTAAATTACGGCGAACGAAAACCTACATTTCGCTAACAAGTGCCACATGCGTGAAATCGAACTATGAGAAACAGAAATCTGTATTTCTTATGGGCGCAAATCCGAACTAATGCATTGCCTCGATCTGAGATTACTAGCAAGTTAAGCAGAGAACCCATGTGAGATGAGGGACGTTTTTCATGGAGGAAAGAACAGGAGTCGTCCATTAATGTATCAATTATTGATACAAAGAACATTAAAAGAGGAATAAGGGGCAGATCCAGGCCAGTGCAGTTTAGCACAAGGCCACATCGCTCAGCGTTCAGCGTGCTCCACATATTGTTGATATCTGGGTCAATGATATCAATGCCTGAAAAATACATAAGTATCCCCTCTTTATTTGTATTGTTAAAGGAGACTGCGATATCTACATTCACAATTACAACAGAGGGCTGGTCCTTTCATTCTTTCATTATTGCTAAGAAGAGTTAAGCCAACGCTGTAACTAGAGGTGCAACTGAGAATAGATCAATGGCGTTGGAGAGTGTTTAATATGGGAATGGGACACTTAATAACATAAGGCAAATGACTATTTATAGGTGGACTGAAGTATGCCAAACACACCCACTCCTGGAGGAGATCTACAATTATCTACGTAATTCTCAATACTGAGGTGAGGGCCGTCAAATTGCAGATATCAAGATTAGACATTATCATGACTGAATTTCTCAGTAATATTTATAATCACTGGCTCATTCACATTAAACCGAGCTGCTGGAATACTGTTTGACACGAAGGGGCTTCTGTTTTCAGTGACAAGATCACCTGTAATCTAGCCTGTCCGGCACTCCGTCTGTCAGTGAGGGGGCAGCTGGCATAAAATTGCTGATTCAGCTCCTACAGTTGTGTTTCAATCCCTACCTGGCAGAGTGACTTTGCAGTGTGGATGTTCTATCCTTGTTGCCTTAGCTACCTGTGGGTACTCTGGATTCCACCTGAGGTTCAAAGACATTTACATACGGTAAATGACATGTCTGAAACGCCTGTAATGTGTGACTATGTTTGTGTAAGTGCCCATCATGGACTGGAGTACCGTCCGGGGCGCAACCCTTCCTTGTGCCCTAGGCTTCCTGGGATAGGCTTGCAAGGATATACGATAGGAAGACAGATTTAGAATAATGATCACCGTCCTCATCATCGCAGAAGATCGCTCCGGGGCTGAGACAGTAACCCCCCCCCCCCTTAAGAAAAGGGGGAACCACTCTGAGCGCGCGCACGCGGACACGCGAAGCGCAAGCCGCAGCAGAACCGTCAGCTGCCTGGACGAGATCCCGATGCAAGCTTCACAGAAATAATTTTTCTTTAAAAAAAAAAAGAAAAAAAAAAGCGCGGTCTATATCCAAGAAATTTAGGCTATTGTGAGAAAAGCAAGTTTTTCTTTGACAGAGCGAGAAATGAGCTCCTCTGCCTTACCTGCGCTTGGCTGACATGCCAGTACAACAAAGCACAAGGCAGCAGTATTTTAACTGTGTGACGGCCTGCCTGGTGCTGACTGTTTATCTCCTCATTAGCAGACAGATTACATTTCTCGAAACTACTATGTGGGTTTTTTTTAGCAAGCCTGTGTCGTCCAAGGTAAACAGCACTAAAAACCAACGAACTCTTATACAATTGTAAATAAGTTCCTCGTTCAAACGCAGCGCGGGTAATGACTATCAGAGATGCACCATTACCAAAAGCAAACAGGGATCGATGCACGTGTTAGTTAAAGATAAGTGTTCTTTGCTGAAAATGTAATTTCAACTGAGTGCAGTTCTTCAAAATCAGATAGGCCTACATTAATATACAGTAATGCTAACCTGAGCCCAAGGAAAAACGTGGTATTTGGCTTTTAAACAGTATTCCTAATATGAAATCCTAATTTTAAAACAGAATCTGATATTAAAACATTACTCGTGGAGTCCTGGTTCTGTATAAGAGCAGCGAGACAGTGAAAGACCGCAAATTTTGCGTACTTATCTCTCCATGCTCTTGCCGTTGGTTACAGCGCCGTCTAGTGGCTAACATCGCGTCGTTGCTACAACACTGGAAATGTTACTTAATTGCGGACATCCAGAACACGCAAGAATATCAAACATTCCTGAAAAATACGTATTTGATAAAAAAAATGTCTGTGATAAAGACAACAACCTGAATAATCAGTGGACATTCAAATACAATTATTTTTTAAATCTGGATATGTACTCCTACACTGTTGGTGTTTTTAGCTTGAGTATGTAATTCCGGGACAGTGTCCACTTTGAAAGTTTAGTTTGAAATTTACTGAGCTGGACGTATTTATAGCAAATAACTGCTCTTCATACAGCAGTAAAAGCTTGCAAAATGTAAACATTGTAAACAAAAATAAGACTAGAATCGTTGCTTAACACATTATTCACTTTGCCCATTTCTACACATATAATTCATTACATGTCATTGAACTAGTTTCTTTTCCTTAAAACTGGCTTTGAAAAGTCAGCTGGTTTCCTTTGTATCAGAAAATGCCTTCAATAAATGGAACAGGTGCAAGCTTTAAAAGTGAACTATTTTTAGAGCGGAACAGGCAGAAGCAGCCCGTTATCTAGAAGCAGGGATCTTAGTATGAAAAGCATGTAAACTGAGGTCTAAAAAGGTAGAGAGCGGCCATAGCCATGGTCCAGCAGCTATTGCGAAGAGGAAGTGCCCACCCATACCTTCGTATGCCAGGTTACGTTCCAGCTCCTCCGATACTGTAACATACAGCGAAGGAGGAAAAGTCTGCCCCAGAGGACATGTATAGAAAAGACTCCGCGTGTCAGTACTTGCAGATGTTTTCATTTAGATATCTTTGATTTACCTCAAAAGTGAAAGGAACAATGATTAAAACATGTCCTCTAGCCTACGTATTCCTGTAACATGGAAACATGCAAAACATATTAATAATAAGAATACAATATTACTTAGTTACTCCACTTGTTCATTTAGCTACTTGTGCAAACTAAGGGACCGACAACCAATCAAAATGCGGATGACTGAATTCAGAGTTTCGTGTGCATTTATTGTTTTTTCAGTATTTTTAATCACAAATGCATAACTTGCTTTACATAACACGTTATCGGGATCACATCACTCCGGATTGAAAGTAATATAATGTAATCCCTATAACTGCTATTACCGTTTTAATTATCCGAATTGCTTATGGTTCCTGGATAGCATCAACCGCTAAACAATGTTTTTACTGATGTGCAGTGAGATTCTGTCGCAATGCAGTTTGCTGGTAAATTGGTCTCTCTGTTGGAATATCAATAAACGTTTTCCCTCATTCACTGAGCAAACAAATACATACTTATGCAAATTCTTCCTTCAAACATGCAACAGCATTGTCATGGAACCAACGGGTCGTTTCATTAAAATGTGACGGCAATATTACTTATAACCTCCGTGACAAGCTGTAGACACAACCAGCAGTTTCCTACTGTAAAAGACCAAGTATTGCCCTACAGCTATCAGTCCAAACGTTAATCCTGGAGCATGTATGAATTTTAATCAGCGGCGCCTTCTAAAACGTACATTTAATGCTTTATAACCGACTGTTTTTATTAAGGTTGCGTTAATTTCTTCTTTAGCTCTTCCCTCTTGGCATGGCTGTAATCGAGCGTGAAAGACTGATCCCCTTGTAGGAAAAAAAGATGGAAACGTGCCAGGGCCCGCCCTGGAACCAGCACCTTACCGAGAAGACAAGTGCGCCTCCTTCAACGCTGTTTGGCTTATTCATAGTCAGGGGTTTGGGTTTGGCTGTTTTTAAAAAGGCAAGCCTACTCTGAAGTTGATCAGTCTGCTTTTGAAAAGTTCTCCAGAGGGGAAAGTATTGGAATCTGTATCAGAAGGGAGAGAAAAAAAATCAAATTTAGGATTTTTTAGTAAAGATTTTCCTTTGCTTGCACACAGGACATCATTTCAATATAAAGGACCTATTTAGGGTATTCCCCAATATTAACAAAAAATTGGATTTTTTTTTTCTGTTGTAAAAAGGGAGAAATTTTCTCCACGTTCAGATCATTTTGAACCCTCATAGACATCTAAGCTGCATTATAAGCAAACTGCATCAGAAGAGAAAACACACAGGTGCGCGTGGATCCTCCCTCGTTTCGCGAGGGTCTGCCTAGATCTGTTTTTTGAAATCTGATGACCGGAGGTGCCAAGCACATCCATTGATTTGTCTTACCACACTCTTTTGGTTTGGTCTTTTTTCTGAGAAGAATATGCTATTCGTTTTTTTCCTGCTGGTGACATTTTTCTTGGGACTGTCCCGGTGCTTGGGCTCCTATGTCCCCTGCGAGCCCTGTGATCAGAAAGCACTGTCCATGTGCCCTCCGGTGCCGGTCGGCTGCCAGCTGGTGAAGGAGCCGGGCTGCGGCTGCTGCCTGACCTGCGCTTTATCGGAGGGTCAGGCGTGCGGCGTTTACACCGGAACTTGCACACACGGGCTGCGCTGCCTGCCGCGGAGCGGGGAAGAGAAGCCGCTTCACGCCCTTCTCCACGGGAGAGGAGTGTGCACGAATGAGAAAGGACACAAACCGGCGCATCCAGCCGTAGGTAAGCAGACCTGATATAGCGCACATAATCTGCGCCAACCTCAGCCGATCGCACACTATTGTAACCATTTTCATTGATAACATTTGTAATGCAATTGCGCTCTGTTTTCATAATATACACTGCATCGGAAAACACGTTAGATTCAGATTTCTTGCTTTTTAAAATCCCTCAGTTCTTTAAGTGTGCGGAACAGGTTCACCAGCCCACTCCTACCTAAAGCGGTGCAAAAACAGTTGACGTTTCATGTGTATCTGCAAACAGCGCTTGTTTTCATTTACAATACAGTAGCGAGTATTATTTTTATTTCTACAGTTGTGTTTCCCCCTACTACAACCCCTTTGAAGTTCTCTCTCCTTCTGTATGCTGCGTTTTATTCCGTCACACCAAAGTTTACGTAGGTTACATAGGTATACAGTAATAACAGTACAACTGAATGTCCTCTAGAAAATGTGCGTGTATATATAGAGAGATTTCCACGTATATTTAGCACATTATAGACATATCGGTAGAAATGTTGCCGTTGCTTTGCAACCAAAACTTGCAATAGTTAGAAGCACGTGCGAGAGGTGGGGCATTCACATGTAATAAAAATGTTATTAAGGTTGTAAATTAGTTGTGTGAACAGAACTTGTCTGTATATTCTTATGCAATGTATAGCCTTATGTAAGAGCGCAGCATACCGTTCGTAGTTTCGGTTCAGCGGTTCAGTGTGTGTACGGGTAACATATACGGGTATCTAAATCCAGGGAATTAGTAAATATAGCGAGATTTTACTTGAAACCCGTTTTTTATTTGGCCCCATGCCATTAGATCAGTCTGTATCACGTATGTCTGTCTAGATATGTGACAAGGCTGCATTCCCTGTCGTGAAAACTGATTGAGGCAAATGGAGAATGAGGCGATTCAAAATAGTTACTATTTATTTGATTGAAATTTGCTTGTAGCGTTTAATGTACGTTACAGTTTTACGACCAAAGATATCGTGATGTTATGGTTACTACCCTAGTCACCGACCTGAGAATTTCTGAGAATCGTATCGATCGGTACTTTATTATTGTAGTGAGCATGTTAAAGGGCAGGTATGAAGGTATTATTAAAGTGAATGGAGACGCTTTTTCCCCGGGGCGGTGAATCTTGGCTGGCCTGAATTTGGATTTATATCTTCTGGTGGTGTTGCAAGTCAGATAACTGTTCAGAGATTATATCTGTAAGGAGGAGGGTGATGATGGGGTGTGTGTCAGTGTGTGCATGTAGGAGGATAGCGCTAGGCGGCAAGGAGCCAAATTGAAGCGCTAAATAATTAGGAGTAGATAAAAATCTGATTTAGCGACAAGAATACTGACTGATCTCATAGAGGCTGCAGGATTTATACTAACCACAAAATGTGGGTGATCCTGAAAGGGGTTTATTACATAAATGTTATGTGTTTCTGTTTCAGACCGTTAAAACAGTATTACTTGTGTACCTACAGTATCTTAGATATTGCAGACCTAGAAAACTCTCAGGATGTATTCATGCGTTGAACAGTATTTTTGTATATATGTATTTCTGTGTTCCTGGCATCTTTCTCTCAAGACAGAATTTCGGTAGTTTTGAAAGGGTTACTTCTGTCTGTGTCAGGAGCACTCCACCCCCACCCCACCACCCCGAGGCAACATCAACACATAAAACAGCAGGGCGATCGCAGTTGACGTGTTTTAGAACCACTGCCGTTTTGAAACGAGACATCACAGCTGCGCAGCGATAAATACTATGACTATAATCATGTTTTCTTTGCATATTATCCCAGGCCCTGCGCGCAATTTACGCCGTGGAGCCTTTCCCTTTGTCTGAAAGCCGCCTACGGCCGAGCAGCATGCCACCCCCTCGGCCGCTTAACGCGGCGGCGCTGCAGTGATTCAGCAGAATGTTTCTGGAGCGCTTCACCGGAGCGCCGTCTTTCAGGCCACGGATAGATTTAGAAAGGTGCTTCTCGTTTCCTGTGGGGGGTTCTGTTTCAACCCACTTTTTACCAGACACACGAGAGGTCGAATGTCCCCGACCATGTGGCCAGGAGAGAGGATAACACTGGGGATGGATTTAAAGGACAGCATTTCCTGCCCGTTTCTTATTCTTCTTGGCAGATAGTCATAGAGGCGTTTTTTTCCATTTTACCTGCTGCAGTTTCAATCTCCTTTAATGAACACTGAGGACCCTGTTAAATACAAATGTACACTGATATCTGAAATTCTTTTTGTATGTAATATGTGGTAAAAGAGTCTGTCTAGCACACATCTTAAAAATAAAATATAATAATAATAATAATAATA
>JAABNY020000034.1:8241296-8264889 GCA_015164015.2 Brevimyrus niger
ATGTTGCGCTGCTTTATTTGGTTAATCGTCCAGTCTGTGAAGAAGGCATTCAAGTAAGAATTGCACTGTAGTATGACACATTTCTTGGTGCATACAATTTATATTAGGTCAGCGTTCACGGTTCTACTTCTGATATTCATATTGAGTTCTAGGACAAACTGTGTTGTTCGACTTTCAGGAAATTCGAGTTCTAGTGAGTTCGAGAACCAAGGTACCACGGTATACACAAAAGATAGGGGCGGTCAGTCCAATTAGCAACTTACACAATATTGGCAAAAGTATTGGGACAGCCCTCCAGATCATTGAATTCAGGCGTTCCAATCACTTCTATAGCCACAGGTGTATAAGATAAGGCAGCTAGACATGCAGACTGCTTCTACAAACACATGCAAAAGAATGAGTCACTCTCAGGAGCTCAGTATATTCAAGCATGGTACCATGATACGATGCTACCTGTGCAATTCGTGAAATTTCCTCCCTACTAAATATTCCACAGTCACTTGTTAGTGGGATTATAACGAAGTAGAAGCAACTGGGAACAACAGCAACTCAGTCACGAAGTGGTAGGCTAAATAAAATCACAGAGCGGGGACAACGCATGCCGAGGCGCACAGTGTGCAGAAGTCGCCAACTGTCCGCAGAGTCAATAGCTATAAACCTCCAAACTTAGTGTGGCCTTCAGATTAGCTCAAGAACAGTGCGTAGAGAACTTCATGGAATGGGTTTCCATGGCTGAGCAGCTGCATCCAAGCCTTACAGCACTAAATTCAATGCAAAGCGTCGGATGCAGTGGTGTAAAGCACGCCGGCACTGGATTATAGAGCAGTTGAGACATATTCTCTGGAGTGACGAATCACGCTTTTCTGCCTGGAAATCCAATGGATGAGTCTGGGTGTGACAAATGCCAGGAGATCTTTACCTACCTGACTGCATTGTGCCAAGTGTAAAGTTTACTGGAGGGGGGATAATGGTATGGGGTTGTTTTTCAAGTGTTGGTCTTGCCCCCTTAGTTACAGTATAAGGAACTCTTAATGCTGCAGCATTCAAAACCATTTTGGGCAATTTCATACTCCCAACTTTGTGGGAACAGTTTGGGGGCGGCCCCTTCCTGTTCCAACCAGACTGCATACCAGTGCACAAAGCAAGGTCCACAAGGACATGCGAGTCTGGTGTGGAGGAACTTGACTGGCCTGCACTGAGCCCTGACCTTAACGTGATAGAACACCTTTGGGATGAATTAGAGTGGAGACTGCAAGCCAAGTCTTCTCATCCAACATCAGTGCCTGACCTCACAAATGCTCTCCTGGAAGAATGGTCAAAAATCCCCATAAACACACTCCGAAACCTTGTGGACAGCCTTCCAAGAAGAGTTGAAGCTGTTATAGCTGCAAAGGTTGGGCCAACTCCATATTAAAGCCTATGTATTAAGAATGGGATGTCATTCATGTGTGTGTAAAGGCAGGCGCCCCCAATACTTTTGCCAATATGGTGTAGGTGTCTGCTGTATTTTAAGGGGGCGCTGACCACTGTCCCCCTGAGAAAATACATAGGAGGGCTAAAATAGGCACACTCACCGCTTTCAGCTCCCGTTCCTTAAAGACACGCGTGAGAATCAAACGGCGTAGGGATACGGTCATGATAAGTACAAAGGGGAAAGCCAGCGAGGCAACAGTGGACTTGACGACCCAGAGCAGCGCGATGCACATCAGTTGGATGACCGTGAACATGTTCATGCGCCAGGTCTTCACCTTCAAGTCAAAGCCCATGGGCACATAGACAAACACAAAAACAAGCATGCCCTGAGAAACATGAACACTGTACATCATCATCTTTTCTAGTAGTGTTTACCTAACAATATACTTGTGGGTTGTCAGATTGTTTGGGCTCCACCTAGTGGGTGTTGGGTGACACACCTCTATCTTTTAATACTATTCAGTCGCTACAGATATTCTGAAGGGCGTGCTGCTATCGACGCCTACGCAATTTACATATTACCACAGATGAATCTACAATAACACACAGCCATCAAAACAACCCAACTGAGCTGTTTAACTCCACTGCCTGACTCTCATTGGTTTTAGCTTTGGTTACCTTAGTGACATAGATGTGGTCAGGATGGTGCTTGGCCGGTGTGACCATGAGCATGATCCGCTCATACAGCTGTATCCCAGTGAGAGAAGTGATGCCCATATATAAGAAGATCCCAAAGAGTACAGCCAATGGGATGTGTCGCAGCACATTCTTCATCACAATGGACATGCCTGGGATATAGAGGTGGTGCAAGGCCATTCATGGAGCACTGCAGTAGGCCAGCGACTCGTAAAGATGAGAAGCAGAAGGGAACATGAGCAGAGCCAATGGATCGAGAGCCAAGCCTCACCTATGAGCAGAGAGACCATCATGCCGGTGATCCTCTGGTCTTTGACCTCCTGAATCATCGGCTGCTCCCCAGGGGCGGTGGCTTTGCTCATGACAGTTAGCGCGTTGACATGGGTGACAGAGCGCACGGTGGTGGCCGTCAACCAGGGCAGGCCGAACAGGGGGCAGACGGCCCCCAGCAAGACGATGAGGAGCAGGTCGAGATGGAATCCAGAGCCTTTGACCAGACGGCGCTCCTTTTTACTTAAGATCAGCCTGGGGGCATCAGAGATCGCAGTAGCCCAATGTAAACTTACAGAGACAAACTGGAATCCAGTGCCAAAAAAACCTGCAGCAAATATTCACTCACGTGGGGTCACATGGGCCTTTTCTGAAATATTTCATCATCTACCATTGACCACTTAACTTGAGCAAACCATCAGTTAATCTAGGCCACAATGGTGACAATGGACTTACGAGGTAATCTGCGTCTCCATGAAGATTAAGATGAAGACCAGCAGGGCTGGGACAGCTGAGGCTCCCATCATCCAGATAGGGAAAGGATGTTTATCCCCAAACGGGCTGATAAACCAGCCTCGCTTGTCAGGTGATGTGACTGAGAAGCCAGAGGGTACATTGATCTTCTGAAAGTACCAAATGAGACATGCTAGAATGCGGTTAAATACATAAATACAATAGAGAGGAGAGAGGTAAGGAGCGCATGCTCATTGCCACACCCACCATAGTCCTGACTGGATAGGTGTGTATTAAACATGAACTGATAGATGGAAAAACAACACAAACATACCATCCCATCTTTTGAGAAATACAGAAATATACATAAACGATTTAACAGAAAGTCACCTGAGTATAGGTGTCAGGGATGGCACAATCCACGATCACAGAGCAGAGGATAGAGATCGGAATTCCAAAGTCTCCGATGATTCTTCTGGCCTTAACAATCAGACAATAAACACATTTTGTCACTATGACTTTCAGGTGAAAGAACAGAACACTGCTGAGAGCTTGCAGATGACAAAGATGCCATACTGTACCTTTCCACCCAAGAACCTACTGTTCCGGAACTTCCTGAGGAAGAAGGCCACAAAAAATGTCCCCAGCATCAGAACCAGGGACAGCAGAGCTGTATTGGGCTGCATAAGCATGTGACCATGGTGGTCCTCCTCGTGATGTTCAACAAGGTCGATAGTAGGATGGGGGGTCACTGCTGGGTAACTCTTCAGCAATGGATGCTCCTGGAAGACCTAAAGTGCAGATTTGTCAGGCTAAGCAAATGCTATTTGGGGAGCACCTGAAACATTCATGCAAAATCATCATCATCATCATCATCATCATCAGCAGCAGCAGCAGCATCATCAGAATCTTCATCAGCATCATCTTCATCTCATAGGAGTAAGTCCAAAACACCAAACCGGTAACACCATTGCTGTCAGAGGAAGAACTTCACCTGGATAAGCCTGGAGAATGTTTCATAGATAAAGATGAGCGAGATGAGGAAGGCGAAAATCTCTTGCGTGAAAGGGGTGATATATCGGACCAGGAAGCTGCCCTCTGCAGCCACGATGACCAAAACGATGAAGATGAGCCAAAACCCGATCCAGACTCGTGCAGTCAGATACTCAAATCCATGAGCCTGACAAAACTGGTGGAGTGACAGAGAGGGATGAAGATTAGGGAACGTGGTCTTCTGTTTGAGAGGACAATTTTCACAAAAAAACCTAATTAAGGTTCTTTGGCTAAAAGAGTCCCCTCAACAATGATCAATAACAATAATAAATAATGCTGTCATCATAGCTGGTTGTACTCTGCCTTGGCACAGTCTCCTCTAGATTAGGTAAACGAACAAACAGCACATTTACGTTGTAAAAAGCTTCCTCAAACACCAGCAGGGGCCCCGAGAATCCAATGATGAGCAGGGGTTGCCCAGCTAGCAAAGAAAACAACAGCCCAAGTGTGGCCGTGGACACGATGAGCTCTGATACTCCCATCATCCCGTCTGTTTTTTCTCCTGCACGGAAGGAAATGCAGACACAAAGAGATAACGAATCACTCATTAATTAGACTGCAGATTTTTTTTACAAACACGCAATTTAAATTCACCGAGAAATATGAATGCTATTTTTTGGAGCAAATTAGGCATACTGTAGGTACATGTTTTTAATACAGGTACAAAAACTGTCACAAATGGCTTTTGGCACACAAAAATGAGACTTGGGCGCCGCGACTTTATGTCAAAACAAACTAATCTGCATTTTCTGAACGGAAAGCAAACACACCTGTCAGTTAATTGTTTCTGCCTGTTTTCCCACAGCCAGCACTCACCCAGCAGTCCCCCAAAAGTGATGGTTGGCGATAGCGCAGCGAAGTAGATAAATATAACGGCAGCCACGCACTGCGTGTCCATGGCGTCCTTAATGTCGCTTACATAGTGGGGGTAACGGCGACGGATGTCATGAATCAGGCCTCCAAATGGGATCCCGGAGCGCTTAAGAGGGTCCACCTCTATCACCTCCTCCTCCTGTTCTTCCAGGAGCACCTCTGCAACAGAATCACATGGTCCTCGCAATAATGCATGGATGTATTCAACCCCTATAAGATGCCTTCAATCATGATTCAGAAACTAGGTCTTCCATCCTCCCACAAACTGTTGGGTTATTCTGTTCAATTGCTATTCAAGTAAAATTACTTTAGCCTGCGTCATTTCTGTGCCCTTATGTCTAATCCTAATTTGATGAACCATTTTAAGACCAACAAAATGCCCCACCTACACAGTGATGCAGCAGCGAATGGAGAGGTAAGGAGCACACTCTGATTACAGAGCGTTGGCACACCTGCCACAAAACAAACCACCTCAGGGACGAGAACCTGAGTGCAGCTGTGCAGTGGGTGATACCTCAGCACCACACCAGTCCAAATGGTCCAGAACGAGTTTTTTTCTAGAAGTTAGAGTGTCAATCCTGCCACCAACCCCCCAAACTTCCCTGTAACATGGAGGACCTCCTTACAGGGCTGGATGTAGATTAATGTTATGCCCAAGACAAAGCAATTGCAGTTTAAAGGTCTTGCTCAACAGAGTAGGATCACTCATGACATTTACAGGATTTGAACCAGCAACCTTCACATTACTAGGACAGATCACTAGACTCAAAGCCACCAATAAACCCATCAAAGATGGCCATCACTAAATCCTCCCTATGTCACCCATACTGACGTACCCTTGGTCTCAAAATCAGATCCTGCCATGGCATTCATGCCTTTCTTCCCCCTTTCTTTCCTCTTGCGGAGCATCTCCTTTTGGAAGGAGGACACACTCTTCAGCAGGTCTTTCCCTTCTACATCAGAGGGTGGGATCACGATGCTGCAGTCCAGGAACTCATTGATGCCATTGAGAAGGTCCTGACGGTCATCCGCGAAGTAGGCCACTTCATGGAAACTCTGGAAGGTTTTCAGGAAGAACATGAAGAACTGTATTTCAGACAGCTACCAGTGATCATTCCCTGCATTGTCTCAATTATGACAAAGGGACCATGGGATGGAGGGCTATGATTTTATTTAACCCATGGGTGTCACACACAAAAGAAATTTCGCTAAGCACACTTCAAGTTTGTGTGGTATTAACTTGTGAACAGGAAAAGAGATGTGACCTCGGCCACAAAATCCTCCAAGCTAAACCCCATAGAGCTGGTCTAGAATCAGTTGGAATGAAGATTAAGAACTTGTGTCTAGAACTTGTGGAAAATCCTTCATGACTGCTGGTGGCTACATCTAGGAATGCCAGGAGTCTGAAATACTGTCATCAAAGCTAAATATGGCTATTTTGAAGAGTATAAAATTTGTGAAATTTTTGAGATATTGAACACTTCTCCTGGTTGTTGCAATATGGAATATGTATCACTTCATTGTCTTGGATCCTTTAACTATAAGGCAAATAACATAGTTAAAATAGGGATAATGCATTAAAAGCAGGCGTGTTCAAATTTTTGACTGGGTCTGTAAGTCCACAATTTATCGCAGACTTTGCTTCAACACAATGCATATGAAGCCTAGATACAACATGATAGGATGTCCCTCCCAACAAAAACAACAGGCTTGTTGTGAACCCAGCTCTACAGATAGAAATCAAGTTACTTTTGGAGCAGCTTACATAAATAATATGATTACATAGAACAGCCAATAGTGCTGACTACAATGATAGGGTTTTACAATTCAGGCAGATATGCACAAACAATATATGAACTTTAAAACAACTGTCTGGCACTGTATGCTGAAAATAAAGCACAGGCCGTGTAAGATAGCAGAGAAATAAGGCAGAGATCAAATGGAGCGCACCTTGTCAGACATGAGAGTGGAGATGGACCGGCCAGTCTCATGATAGTCCATGTTGAAATAGCTAGGCCCCAAAAGCAGGAAGAGGAAGCGGACCGGGACAGGCACCTCTAACACCGACTCGAGGAGTACGGCCTCATTAAGCCGCACAAACGCCATGGCCGGCTGCTCCAGGAAGTCCACACACCCTGCACACCAAAGCATGGGTCATCCACAGGGAGCCAGTGCAATGAGACGTTCTTAACGTCTGACATTACTACCTTTAATTTAACTATAATAAATGCTAAGATAAAAAGGCCTGAGCACTGAGTACAAGAAGAAACTACCATCTGAAGAGCATCTTCCATAAAAAGGACCAATTGGAAGCACACTGGCACTTATAGGACCTTCCCATATTCATCCACCCATTCCATCCTTTTATCAACTTTATAATCTTATTTAGTACATGCCCTGTTTGTACCCTACATCTGGTTGTTTCACGTATTTATTCATTAATGGCATGTTTTAGTTTCTTATATGTCTACCGCATTTAAAGTCTAATTATCATATTACATTTATTGCATTTGTTTAAAATGTTCACCTCATGCTGCAACCTGCACCGAAACAACAGTACTTTTTGTACTTGCCAAATAATACGATTCTGATTCTATAGGGCTAACGATATCAATAACAGAGATATCCGTACTCTCTAGACCTTTTTAGTGGTTTGCAAAAGTTAAAAAATTCCATCAACACAGCTAAAATGTGTTACCAGACAGCTCAAGTCTAACGGCAGGGAACATTACTGTATCAACCAGAATGCGGTCCTGCAAAAGTCAGTCTACTCCACCCTGTTGTGCGTTTCTATAATCGGTATGTGTAATAAAACAGTATTTAATGCTTTACACACAACATGTATGTCTCAGCAATCAAAACCGCTGCGGAAAAAAAAAGGATATATATGATATTTTGGTGCCCTTAGTGGGAAACGCCCTAAGCCAATGTGGCTGGTGACGGCTTACCCACTAAGACCACGGTGGCCTCAGCGTCCTTGGGGATCTTCGTCAGGAGTTTCATGGACCTAGCAGCCGGATGGCTTTCAGCGGCGATGGGATGGACTGCTTTCTTTCATTTGCAGAACAAAATTAGCTTAAATTTGTTATTATGCTCTGCTTGATATTGATGAAGTTCCACATGCAGCGTTCATGATTGCACGATGAAGGCAAAAGCAGAGACCAAAGACTGCTATGCTTGAATTTAAACAAATACCTCTCTAATAGATGTTTCAAATTCAAGTAAAGGGGAGAAATGATGCCTGATTTTATTTTCACAGAGACAGGGCAGTAGGGTCAGTTTATGAAACATTACCAACCAGGACATCATCTTAATTAGCGTTGCCCATGATCTGCCATTAAACATTTTGCATTTAAAGATACCAACAGAAAACACAGAGAAACACCTGTAAGCTTGCAAAGGAACAAATTCAGTCCTAGTAGCTGTGGAGATTTCTCATGTCCAACTGCATATATCATGTGTGATTCTAATGGAAGACGCTACACCATATTATGCTGCAAACAATAGATGGGAGGACAGTGCCTGGATGTATCATGCCAATCCTGACGCCCAGTTCTTAAATGCTTTGGGCCAAAGTCAAACCTCTCAATCTCTAAGATCAACTCTGAAGGTTTTGTTAGTGATCTCTGAAGACCGCAGACCTTCCAGAATTCCATAAACAAGTCATTCAGTAGTACAACCTGACAGGCATTAAATATGGAGAATCCACTTTTATTCAAGATGACTGAAGGCACCACAGATGCACTGTACGATTGGCAGGAGACTCACAAACAAGCTCACAAACACCTCTTGGTCAGGCTCCTGAGGCTTGCTCTCCTGAGGCTCAGTTTGGGATTCGGCCACCGGGGGCAGCAGAGACTCAGGTGCGTGGTTGTGGTTGTGATGGGAGCTGCCCACCCCGTGGGCCGAGCTGTTGTGGGGGAAGAAGCCTTCCTTTTCATCATTGGGGTGGCTGCAAGAAAAGCCGTGTCAGAGCACAGAAGACAGAATGTGACCTTCCTCAGTGCTTCACTGTTTTCACCGCAGCCTTCTGTGTGGTCTCACCTGTAAGCCGCCAAGGGGGATGGAGAGACCAGATCCAGCCACGGTATAAATGACATCAACGATGCTCAAGCACACACATCATTCTAATACATCTGGGTGGCTTTAAAATATCTAAAACAGCATAATGACTTCATGCCACTGGCACTCCTCATTTTCACATTTTCTATATATGATGCCAAAAAAGTACGTAAATCCCTTAAATTTTAACCAGATGTACTGCTGGTCTATACATTAGTTCTTAATATATTTTAATTATTTAGACATGGGGTTAGCCTCTAACTGGCTAGTTCACTATGCCCAATTAAGACTATTTATCTTACTTTATATTTAACTCTGTTAAGCCCATTATTGATACAGATTGACCCAGTGATATTTATCAGTTTGGCTTTTGTATCATGCCTAAAAATGCCCCTTAGTTTTGGCTATATTCACAATACAGCAAAGCTTACTATGGTTTATAGCCGCATCAAATTGCAACGTGCACCTGGAAAATGCTACTGTGTTCAGCAACAAATGAAAAAAAAAAAAAATCTGAAATAATTGAAATATTCACTGTCACTCTCCTCCTTGTTGCTGTTTTTCCCACACTATAAATCCACACCTGGGAAGCGCTTTACTCCACTCACGTTCTCACGTAAAAATGCTGCGAGATGCTGGGAAGCATCGCCGGGTCGCTGCTGGAGGTGTCATGTGTCTAGGTACAGTAACGGAGCACTAATCCGGGCCAGCTCCCCCCCGCACAGTGGTGTGGCTTTAATGTGGGCAGTTCAGAGCGAGCCCCTGTCTAGCTAGAGATTACGCTGGACCAGAGCACACCAGCCACGAATGGAGGCATGTCTGGTGGTTGGGGGGGAGGGGGGTTCACATGCCTCGGTTTGGCACCCGCAGTGGAGCTGTCACTAGGTTTAAAGGCATTACGTGCGTCTGCCCGCCCCCCTTCCCCACACACACTGTTTCATTGCAACAGGGGTCGTGTTTGTTTGCTTGTCCCAAACAAAATCCGCGTCCTCTTGCCACGATCTATAAAGACGAGGCATTTTCCACGGAGGACCGTCCATCTATATTTAAACCATTATCTATAAATATTTAGATTGTAGCCTAAACATGTGAGTCAGCGCCGGGCAAAGCTGGGCCACCATGGGAATGGCGGAGATTGGTTCCATTTACCCCAAATACTGAGCATGATGACAAGGACACTTCAGCATGAACCAGAGGTATAAAAGAGAATATATAAAAACTATACTGAAAAATAAGCTAAGATACTACAAATATGGTGCGTTTTGACCCATAACCTGCCCATCTGACACATGATTTGTCCATATTAGTAAATACATGCAGCCTTTTTCGAAAACATTCATCAGCATTGAATAAAATGTCATTTATTTAAGTGTACAACTGGTTAAATTATGTATTTTGTCAGTCTGGGGTGCTCTCATGATTCCCTGTAGACATGCGTGAGTGTTAGTGTCCAGAGAGATCGCCAAACCCTGGATTATCCCTGTTGGATCCGAAAAGTGCTGGATAAAGCATAATATATGGATTGCATTTCAGTTTTATTGAAATAACAGGAAGCATGGACACATGGGTGCACTGCGAAACCAGTACTGTGCGACTTTCCGTTTATTTCTGCAATTTTACGTGATGTAACTGTGAACTCTGAAACTACAATTATGTATGGACAACTTATAGTTGCATCATTTTTAAATGTAATGTTACTTATTCTACTCTAGTGTCTACTTTATTATTAGTAGTATGTGTGAAACACTAATAAAACCTCCTACCTCATTCCATTGTGCTAGCGCACAATGACAATAAAGTTGACTTTGAAAGAACCAGGCCAGGCCAGGTACTCAATACTGACCTGTGTTTGAGGAGCAAAGCCCGGAGAACATTGGCTCTGTCCTCTGGCTTGATATGATCAGAGATGATCATGGTCTCCACTATCTGGTGGGCAATGCCTGGCAGTGTGGTCTGCTCCAGGTCCAATAGCACGGTGCCTGGGAAGGGACAAATTTTGACATTGAGCCAGAAGCCAAGATTCTTGACTGTTGCATGGGTTGTGTACAATGGCAGTTTGAAACTTCAGAATACAAGGAAAGGAAGACGGTATGGGAGTAGAGAAAGGAACACAAAAGACAGCTGTTCTGGCTTAAGCAAAACATGTACAACAAGTAGGAAAAACAACATGGCCATCCAAATATCAGGTCAGGTCAGGTAAGGGTGGGGAGCATGCGCTGATGCAGCTCGTTGCTACACCCAACACATGGCAAAACTCCTGAGGATCCCTGCTGGCGAACCCCCCCAGGCAGACACATGGTCCAGTCCCACCCTCTGGAAACGGTCATCCATCTGCTACAGCCAGTTGTTACGTAGGCGTACCCTCAGCCTGGCCCAAGCAACAAGAATCCCACGAGCCGGATCACCCTCAGGGAAACGCACCACGTGGCCGTAGTGCCATAACTGCTGCTCCCTCACAGTAGAGGTGATGTGCATCATTCAGGACTCCTCTAGCAACCGCTCATTCGACACAAAGTCAAACCAGCGGTACCCAAGGATTCTCTGAAGAGACACGAAGGAGTCATCTCAGCTCACTGGAGAGCGTTCATGTCTCACAGCCATACAGCAAGACAGGGAGCACCAGGACTCTAAAGACTTGGACGTTCATCCTCTTGCAAATATATCGGGAGGGCCATATACCCCTTTCCAGCGACCACATGACCCCTCATGCTCTCGCAGTCCATCGACTGGCCTCATAGGAAAAGTCACCAGAAACATGAATGTCACTGCCAAGGTAACTGAATCTCTCGACAAGGTCGACATTCTCCCCACAGACAGACACAAGTCATTAAAGGCCTGGATCTTTTTTTTCAGGACACTCTCAATCCCAGATACTCAGACTCCGTGCTCGGTCTTTAGAGAGTCCTGATCAGAGCCTCCATTGACTCAACAAAGATGAAATATGAGGGATGAATATGTTGTATTTGGTTTGCTGGTGCCCAGAGACAAAAAAGAAGATAACAGTTCTATATTATTAGTAATGCAGCAGCATGTATTTAAGAGCATGACACATGACCTTGCCCCCCTCCCAGGGCAGCAATACCCTCCCACCACTCACACAGAGTGGATCTTAAACCTTCTTGTCCTAACCCACAAACAAAAAAAAAACACAATACCTGTATCTCAGGCCCAAAAAGAAGCATAATTCTGACTAGTGGTTGAAAATGCCAACTGCAGTCATCACTACAACATGAGATGTGGACAGTCCTCACCATGAGTGATGGTTCTCCGCAAGTCAAGCAGGCTTCGGAAGGTCAGGGAGGCCACATGAGGCTTTCCCCAGCGGTCTGTCTCCTCCTCAACATCCTCCTCAAACTTAATCCAGCGAGCCCTCTCCTTCCAGTGCATGTCCTGGTTCTTATCCACGATCAGTTCGTTCAGCTCCACAAACACCTGGCCAAACAAACGCATAGATCTAGATCTGAAGGATAAACATACACGCACATCAGACAGCATTGTTTTACTAGGGCGATAGTATATCAAATAGACCTTAATAATTTTGAAGATCAGGTTACTACAAGAGCTTGGCTGATTATCAAGGCAGACATCTGAGTTGTAAAGGCAATATGAAGGCTAGAGTAAACATGCAGAGAAAATAAAACATCTGAAGTGATTAACTTGGGTTTTTTGTGATTAATCCCCAACTTTGATTTGATGTCAACACCAAGGAAATGGATCAATAGGTGGTTGCCAAGAGCCATGGCTTGAGTAAGCTGCCTAGCCCCGAATGTTTAGAACTATTAGCAGATCTTATAATAAATATTGAAATTGGCTTGTCTAATACAGTTGGGAACTCAAGCTCCAAATTTTCCACTGCCGGCGATCTGCCCATGCAATTAATTTTCTCAGGATTAAGCAGCACAGTAAACAGTTTGCCCGAATTGGAAGATATGCATACTGGCAGCTCGCCTTAATAAAACAGTTTGGTATAACGCTTTGGATAATGCGGATGTCCTCAGGCAAGTGGTACGCAGATCGGAGGAGGTCTCACGTCATGTGTCTTCCTGTCCGACTTTTTCTTCTTCTGAACGCCGGACCTAGGAGGCGAGCTGGGGCTACGCCGTGTCACCTGACTACGGGACGACCTTTTCACTAGGTGGCGCCTCACTCCCGGGTTGTCTTCAAATCGGTGACCTTGCAGCAGCGTCAAAGAGAGAATGCGGTAACTCGTGCAGCCATTACGTAGAAAATTACATAGGAGGTTGAATGAGATTAGCCGGGAGCATCACACTCACGTGAACCAACAATCGAAGCAACCTTACCTCTCGACAGTAACACAGCCAACACAGTAACAATTATAAGCAAATTTCCTCCATATTCGTTGTTAATTGGTAGAAAAATTTTACGCATCATCATATATTGCGCAGTTTATACTTAAGAAAATTCTACACAATAACCTGAAATGAAGACACAAGAAAGACTTATTATTATTATTGTATGGTTTATAAAACAGGCTTAAGATAAAATGCTGTTTCGTTTCAGATTCAGTTATTGAAAGTGGGACTATACAGAGGGTCTATCTGACGCTTGGTCAGCTGTGTTCACAGTAAAGTAGTGGGGTCACAGACCTCACTCATGTCACAGGTCACAGCTGTTTTGCATTGTCATCATGGCCACAAGGGGAGTGCTCAACACAGCTTAGGAAAAAAAAGAATATATTTTGCAACTCATCATTTTCCCCGTCTTTCTGACCTTAGGTTAAGTTTTTCCCCTCTTTGTTTATTTGTAGCTCAGAGTAAGAAGAGCCTCCTTCAAATCTGCGCTCTCTTCCAAGAATACGCTGTGAATCGCATGATGACTGAGACGTGGAGGTGTTTAAGTTTAGCGTAGCCGACGCTGGAGGGCACCACTTTTACATTTTACATTTTATTTACTTAGCCAAGGCCCGCTAAGCAGAACAACCATGGACAATATGAAAGGACACTAACAAAAACAGAATCAATATCTGCCAGTCAATTAACATGCATCGATGAGTTGTAACAGCATCCAGTATAATTATAAAATATAACTTCAGGAGGCTTTACAAATGTATCCCATTATAAATGCTATCGGGTTTTACATAAAAATGCTTCTAAACAGGAATCAATTCCCAGCAATGGTTTCGAATAGAAGTTTGGGATGAGGGCAGACTTTAAGATGAGACACACAGACGTTCATGCTGGTACACAGTCCTGTGAGAATATTATCCATCCATCCATCCATTTTCCAAACCGCTTATCCTACTGGGTCGCGGAGGGTCCGGAGCCTATCCCGGAAGCAACGGGCACGAGGCAGGGAACAACCCTGGACAGGGGGCCAGCCTATCGCAGGGCATGTGAGAATATTACACTTAGTTTATTTAGAATGCACTTTTACCCAAAGTGACAGACATTTTTGAGAAAAAATCCCTGGAGCAATAAAGGGTTAAGAGCCTTGTGCCCAGGGGCCTAACGGTAAAACCACACTACTGATCCTGAGATCTGAACCAGTGACCTTTCAATCATAGGTGTAGTATTCTATTCAACTAAGGCACGCTCCATCCTGATGATGTTGAAAAGGTATTACAGCGAGGCATAAAACTGGTACGCTCTTGAAATAAGTTCTTGAAATTTGCCTTAGGGGGAACCAAGTGATTACAACTTTCTGTAAGTAAGAACATAAAAATAGCTTGGATACCTAATTATCCATAAAAATCTCAACCTGCAAAATGAGCCAAAATAGATGTTCCTTAATGTCTCTATTTAGTCCCTGTTTCTAAGAGCTAAAACCCCTACTCATTAAGCTTCCATTTCAGCAATATAATGACCACCATAAATGCTATGAAAAATTGTCACTGAAAAATACATTCACGCTTGGAAGCTCCATTTCCAGGTAGAAGACCACGCTCACCGTGTGTAAGGGCCAGGAACACAAGAATCTGTTTCACCCAGCGACCTAAAAGGATTTGATTACTGCATAAGTGAATCGGAGAATCGGTTTGACAGTAATTGGCTTCTGTTTTTCTCCAAGGTCAATGGAACGGCTGACTTTAAAATCCCTCTAATCAATGGGCATATTCAGGCTGAATTACTTCCTGCCACATCAGAATCTCAGGCATATCCATTAAAGGTCTTATTACAGTTACAGACAATTTCCCCCCATTGTATTACTTTCTACAACATCTTTACCTGCTAATTCTAAGCAATTGCAGTAAGAAATGCATCAGCGAATTGTTTCGTCACTGTGAAATTTACTACTCAATGGACTGACACAATTCCCAACATTTCTTAATCAAAATTTACTTCAGATCGAGATTGAAATCGCTAAAAAGCTGCTCTGGACACAAAGTGGAACAGCCTAATTATTTGGTCTTGCCATCATTTTTAGACATTTCAGCACAAAAACGAATCTGTGTCCTCAAGTACTTCAATGAAAACTTACGATCAGGTTCTGGACTTGAGCCCAGGTGGGTGTGAATTGACTCCAAAAGGTCATAGTCCTCAAAATCCAGCACAAACTCCTCAAAGTCTTCAAACCCCTCCAGAAGGTATCTTTCCTCCTTGCACTTGCTTTCTCTTTGTCCCTCCCTGCCTATTAGTGACCCACAGTCTGAGCCTGTGCCATCTGCTGGCTCCTCTCCAACCACCACTATCTCCTTGAATGGTGCCTCCATTCTCTGAATGAGGGCCTAGACCATCCAGGGTTCCCGCTTCTTGTGCCACTTGCTGTTAGGCCCGGACTCAGTAGAGCTGCTTGACAGAGCTCACCATGAAGGATGTCTATTGCCGATATTAGCTAGAGCAGGGATTTGGGATTCCACAGCTGGTGGTCCAACCAAAAAAAAAATAATAATAAAAAAAGAATAAATTAAGCTGATAAACTTTTTTGCTTCGCTGTTGATATTATTCTCAAACTATACCCAACTGCACCCACAAAGAAAGAAATTGAGGATGAAAAATGCAGTTATGTCCAAGCTCTGGGTCCTATTTGCAGGTAAAGTCTCAAGGCTAAAAAGGAAGCATAGAACAAGAGGTCTGACAGTTTATGTGAGATCACACTGAACCTAAACATCCCACTTTGGCATCCACTGAGTAATGCAGGGATACTAGCAGACACAAGTAGGGACAGCTAGGTTACAGTTTGGGTATGCCCCCCTCCTTCAACCCCCACCCCACCCAGTAGGTCGATCGGCTTGCAGGATAGTCATCTGTCGGAATAGTCAAGCACTAGTTTCCATTACGTTGCCCATCGATCGAATGCTCGTTTGACCGATGCTGCAAAAGAGGACCCTGATTTGAGTCAGGAGCGTCCGGTGATGGCTGCTCAGCTGATTCGGGATCAGTGCCATGAGTGCCATTCTCATCTGAGGCAGATGGTGAGAGATAAGAGGGGCATACAAAAGGAGAGCGTGTGGTGCTAATGGCGTCCACGTGTGAGGTCCCTAGTGTGAGAGCTCTTTAATGTTTGACCAGGACTTATCTTGGAATGTCTCATTCAACTGAATTAGCTGCCAGAACTACAAAAAAACTTCTTCAGGCCTCCAAACTTTCAAAGAGCATTTTTACATGCTTTTGGCTTCCAGGCAAATCAACCAAGTAATTCTCATGACCATTTGACATACCTAAATATCACTGCTTATTAATTAAATCTAAATTACATTTTTGTTTGAATTGCCTAAAATTTTTTACTTGGCTGTTTTGCTTGTACAGCCGGCCTGAACTCACAGCCACACCCACACACGCTCATACACAACGAGGGGAGAAACAGCATTCTTCTCACAAATCCAACAGTTTAAATCCTCATACTGGTGAAGGTCTAATCAGTTTCTGAGAACATTCTAGAAATTTTGTTCAAGGCTGAAACACGCCAACGCTAAAATGCTAAAATGGAATGCAAATCAATGCAATATGTGACAAATTAAATTTATGTCGCTGAAAATATCTCAGCTTAATTTACATAATCCAGCACCAAATCCTGACACTTTAATGTTTTAAACTGACTGCTTTTTCTTATGGGGGAGAGCGAAAATGGATAATAGCTGTACAATGTTTTTATGGCCTGGGTATAACAAAAATCCAATTTCAGCCTGACACAAGTCCTGGTTCTAATTCTGTGTGACTTGAGCAGTCAATGATTCTCGCTCTCTAAAAGCAGGAAATGCCACGGGCAGAGCATCTGATAATCAATCAGAACCCCCAGTTTTAATTATCACTGGAGGTCAGTGGACTGAGCTTAAAGTCTCTTTGCCCAATAGTGCAAACTAATTAGGACACAGAAAAAAATAATTTGTCTTGCAGCAAATGATACAAAGGCAAGGGGGGTAGACTCTCACCATTTCTAAGAAGATTCTGAAGTCACTGTTCATTTCCTGCTCTTGTTATGAGATGGTTATCCTCTTACGTGTATCTCAAAACAAAAGGCGTACTGCCACATGTATTTGTGAAGTGAGTTTGATTGAACCAATGGCAACACAATTTGTGTTTCAGTTAATCAGCAAACTGAACTCATTGCTTCCTGCTGACACACCCGTATGTGTCCATGATGACATTGGCTGAATGGCTTGCATGCTGCAGGTCCGACACATACAGCTACACACTATGCTCAGAGACGCGACAGCTCATTCCCGCCACATCAGGATGCTGGTCTGCACCCCAGTCCTTCCATAACCGCTTAGCTTAGCTGGTGCATAGTTAGCTTAGCTGATTTACAAGAGTGCCAACAGCTTTCAGAAGCGTGTCGGCCCCGTCCAACATCTGGGAAACAGGACTGGGCCAAAGAATAGGGTCAAATACTCTGCTACGTAGGGCAAAAACTGAGCCTCCCGGGAAAAGTCTGTAGCACAAATGTGAAATGGATCAAGGCATGTACAATTAAGGGGCAAGGAGCCTTGTGGGGGTAAATACTACATAAAAGCAACACAGACCTGGGTAAAGAATAAAGGTTTAAAACACAATAACCCATTTACTGATAGAGAACAGAATACTGAACAGAACATACTGTGCTCATTTGGACACTTTTTAGATCCTAAAATAAAAGAACAGTCCCTTGGCTCTTCCCGGTTATTTGCTACTTGGCTTTTTTTTCTGTGGCAATAGTTGTAACTTATTCGATCAGGACTGCATCATGAATGACGGGAGAGAGTGGCCACAACTTCTAATTCAATATATCTGCCAGTTTGTAGCCACCCCAGCTCAAGGCGGGACATCCTTATCTCTAAGCCTGTTTAATGAAGTGAAATACAGAGTCCCGATCTCTGCCCCCACATTCCAGCTGCTGGAATGTGTGGTTTAGCCAGTGTTTACTTTAAAGGCAGCAAATAGAAGGCATTACAGATGACCTTGGTGCTGCACTCTCAACCAAAACAAATTTATGAGCGTGCGGAGTCCACTCAGAACATTCCATTCGGTTTCACCGCTGAGCAGAAGGCCCTCCGAACCAGCGCCCGCCGTCCGCAAAGCAAACAGCGCGTCGACAGCTACCGTTCTCGTACCCGCTGTTATGCGATGCGCTTCCACGCCGTGTTTTTATTTTACTGGGAAGTAGTGCGGAATGGCGGTTTGGGCCAGTGGTCTCTGGATTGGAGTACTAAGGGTTCAGATGCTGGTTAAGACGTTCCTGTCAGCTTCTATAACTAGACACGTCCACGGATAAAACCCAACTTTAAAAGTATTTCCCAAAACTGGCTGGCATTTGCTTCCTCCTAGGCTAAATTGGTTTAAACCATATAAACCTAATACACTGCAAGGCCGGGATGTTAAAGTTAATTCCAAACTGCTGGTAACTATAATTAGAGCAATGCACCATGGGAAAACAGAATACCAGCAAGAATATCTTGGTTCCTGTGCATAAGACCATGATGGCCCTTACTCTTCATGTCATCCAGGTCCATGGTGGCCAGCATCTGGGCCTCTGCCTCATCAGTGGGCACCTTCTGGTACACGGCGGTCTCTGTACTGGTCATGCTGCCGATGCAGACACGCTCCCGTAGGTCATAGCTAGCCCTCTGGGGCCCCATCTGCCGGTACATGGGCTTTTTGTGGAACCAGGTTGGAGTGGTCTCTCCAGAAGGTTCCATAATGTCCAAGAACCTGCAAGAAATAAGATGTGGTTGAAGAAGCTCAAACTGACCTGTCTCTATAAGATGCTGTGTGTGTGTATATAATGCTGTTGTAATTTTTTGTTGATAAGCAAATGCACCGTTTATTACTGGTGGCAATGAAGGGGAACCCATCTGCTATTTGATCCTAGGGCACCACCTGGTGCTGTTAGGCTCCCGGGACAGTAGGGGGAGCAAAAACACAGACTCATACACAAGCCAAGCCTTCTGCATCTTATAATCAATCTGTAACTGTCAGAAGCTGCTGTTTGTAATTATGTACAAGAAACATTATGTTTTAATGTTGCCACAAACAGATTTGCACAGATATTTCTGTCATCAAGTCATATTTAGTTAAACATCAAAATATGACTTCAGCTGCAACTTTAATCATTGCCCCAAGTTACACACTGAAAGGGGTAATATATCCTAGATATCAGCAGCAGAAAGCAATTAGTTGATTTATTCAATTACTTCATGGTTTGGCTACAGCCAATTTTCTATCCCCATTGAATTGTCCCCAATGGATCATCATCTACTATCTGCATAACTACAGGAAATGTACAGAATGGTTCTGTACGGTCTGGCTTGGACTGGTCTTGGCTTACCTACTGGAGGCCTCTTTGTCCTGCCTCTGTCCATTTTGCTCCAAGCCCGCATTGGTGTTCTTGGCTGCATCCGAGGTGGGAAGCCACTCGTTCTCCATATGGAAGCTGGCGAAGGCAAGGGGCAGCACCAGGTCCTCTTCATCTCTTAGGCTGGACTGCAAAGACAAGGCCGATGACTGCCAGATGCCAGAACAGCTCACCAGGCAGCCAGCAGAGGAGTAGGTGTGGGAAACCAATAAAGAGTGCAGCGAAAAGAAATGTATCTATTGCAGCTATTGTGTAGCTCTTGTAGATAGTGTACATACCCAACACCTTTACTGATCTTAACCTGTAGTATGTGATCAACTGTCAAGTTCTCATCTCACGCTCAAAATAAAGTGCATACTTTACATACACAACTGTGATAATGATATAGATTTAACTGAGATTGTGCTATATCACAAGACTATCCCTCAAGATACCCACTTGATTTAAAGAGCACTGGCCCCCTCTGGTGGACAGAACAAGACAAGGCAAATAGTCAAAAGCCAAACATCTGCAGGACCCTAAGTTTAAACAACTTCCTGTAATTGTTCCATTTGTTTCTTGTAAAAGGGGGTCAGGAGCTGTGAGGGAAGCCCAGCAGGGAAGCCCAGCTGGAAAGCTGCTGGAAACGGCTAATTCAACTATGGACCTCAGGGTGGCTGTTCCACTCTACTGAATCCCTTTATTAGCTTACATAAATTTACAGTTATATTCAGTTTCATAATTAACTTGAATCATCGAGTCCTGCTAAACAAAGACAAACACAAGAGAAATTTTCTAAGAGGCCAATAAATTATTTCGGTAACACCTTCTATGAATGCCATGTCTATGAATGTCTCTAAGAATCAAGGAACACCTTCGTAATACATTATAATGCATACATAAAGCATTTTAAGCATGGGTATAAATATTTATAAAAAGAAATAAGCTCTTATGAAGTTCTCATCTGTAATACACTATAGATACCTTCTACTACAAAGAATTCTTAATTCAAATATTATGAAAGTATCTATAGTGTGTTATAGGTGAGAGCTTCATTGGAGCTTGGGGGGTAGCATAGTCAACACTAATATGCTTTATGACTGTCAATAGAAGATGCTGTAATGCTTCATTAATTCTTTTACAGGCTATTATAATGCATTAAGAAGGTATCTATAAAGCATTATAGATGGCAGCATTAAGTAAAGTGTCACCTATCCATCTTTTCACACATTGGCCACTGGTCAACAGCGATGTCCTCTTTTCCAGGTCTACCTTCAGGGCTTCATCCTCCAGCTCCGTCGGAGTCGCCACCTCCCCTTGTCCCTCACCGTCGGACTCCGCTTCCTCCTCGTCCACCTCGTGAATGGTGGGCGTGAACTCAGAGGGAGGCACAGAGGTCCTCCTCTTCTTGCGCTTCTTCTTCCTGCGGCGGTCAGAGCTGAGCGCCCTCTTTCGGAACCGCACCGGGGGTGGCAGGTGGGTGGATAACGGGTGGTGGATGTGATGGAATGTATGTCTGTGGTCTACAGGAGAAGATGAACAGACATAAACTTCCTGCAACATCTTGCAGCAGGCCCTTCCCCCAGATACTTGTAGATATATTTGGAGCTGAGCTGCTGGGACAAAAAACACTGAGCTTTGAATATATTTATTGGGTGTATGCTAATAATAAATATTTAACTATTTCCTCCTGCGGTTTTCGGGGTGAGCCTTAAGGGTTCCGTTCTTGGTTTGGCTTTGAAATCCAGACAAGTACGGGGTGTCTTTTAAGCTTAGGTCCTTATGCTGTTCCTGAATTGTAGTTTAATTTCCAGCTGTCTCTATTTCAGGCACATTCCACAGCATGTCTTTTGCATTATGAATTCACTTGTGCAGCCAATACCTAATCAAAAGGACTGCGGGCTTATTGCTGGTGATATGTAAGCAAACATGGAGTTAGATTGATAGAATTCCAGAAGCCACTATTCACTAAACTGCATGTCTTTGGACTGGAGGAAACTGGAGTACAAGGAGAAACCAAGCCGATACAGAGAGAGCATGGAAACTCCGTACGGTTATATTCAAGCATCTCATATAAGTCACAAAAGTGTAAGTTGTGTTGTTCTTAAATGAATGCCGTTTTCTCAATAACTCCATCGAAAACACTTCTGTGAGTTATTCATTTACCTCTCCAAGATGCTTTTAAAACATGAAGCTACATTATTTCTGAACAGATAGATGAACGTGACAATTACACTCAAAGTCCTTCTCGTTGTAGCTGCGGCCCATTTTTTCACCATTGATGCTGGCAGACTCCGAGATGATGTCTCCAAACCTCTCCACAGAAAGGGCTTTCTCCCAGTCCTTTTCTTCCTGTCCATCACCAGAGTCTTTCTCCTCCTCCTCCACAGGCAGGGTCTAGACCATAAGTCACAATATGAGAATTAGAGATGCTCCGATTGATCAGCAACATTTGAAATCAGCTGATTTTCAGTCTTAATTTCTCGACCGGCTGCCTTTACACTGACCCATCTAGAATACTGTTTTGCCGAATGATGTATAATTAGCAACGCTCCTATCCATTGACCACTGATCATAATCTGCCAATACTCATTCTAAATAGCTTGATCAGAGCTCTCTATAACAGCCGATCAAAAGAGCCAATCATATGAGAAATGATGACGAAGTGTCATCATTCCAATCAGCCAATCAATATCGGTCAGTTTTGATTCAAGTGACCGGCATTAAGTGACTGGCCTCAAAAATCCTGTCTGGAGCAATCTTTGATGTCAGTAAGGTAAACTAATTTCCAACAACTCTGTCTCACCAGCTGAATGAACACCACACCAGAGAGGGAGAGGAAGGGGTGATACCGTGATTTTTTTTTTTAAGGTGGGAGCGTAAGAGGGGCCATAATTCATACAATGAGAATAGGGAAGGGAACTCTGGTGGCCAATCAGCTTTCAGGTAAGAGCTAGTGCCCCTGTGGCCCCGCCTCTTTATAAATCCCTGGGGAGGGAAGATGTAGAAAGGGAAATGCTAGCATTCGGAGACTGCATGATATACATGTTTATGCAAGCTGATGTGAGCTAGGACAGACATTAAGGCACCAATGTCTGCAGGGGTGCAGATCCTGTGTGAAGACTTACTCTCCGATTGGTAAAGGTAAGCGCACTGCATCATAGGAGAATGGCCCTCTCAGCCCGTCCCCCGCCTTTGTTTCCTGCTGTGTGTCATGTTTAGTAATGACAGGCCTGCTGTTTGCACCCTGCCACGAGTTCAGGCCTCTTTTATCTCAACTTCTGAAAGCAGCACAGGCCAGCGGCGCTGATGGGGGTATAGTCGGTGGTGGCCACGAGGAAGCTCAGATCCGTTGCAGGAAATGTCACACTCCAGCTGGGGAAAGCGGGCCCCACGTGACAGGCAACGAGAATCCAGATATGGGAGCGCAGACATGCGACGTGTGTCTTTGATGCAGCAGACTGCGACTGACAGGCACCCCCCCATACACCTGCCATATTGTGTAAGGGGGAGGTAGGATGATCTGATGCAAAGCAAAGCACTGCTTCACTGATATGTGACCACTGTCCAACCTTAGCATCAGAAACTTCACACACAACATGCAACAGAGTAAAAACAGACATATGTATGTATAAAATATACAATGCTAGGCAACCCAGGAAAATGATGTCTAAATATTCTTCATGTTGGTGTAAAACTATGCAATTAAGCTTGTTAAAGTGTTTGCTTTGCCATTTCAATACTTTTGCTAAAATCACACCTGTATTTACAGCGACCGTATTCTTCTTAGTGGTTATTGTGTTGGCCATACATTGTAATGTTAAATTATGTTTTTCGTTCTGAGGAAAAAAGCACTATGCAGATAAATAGCTTTAAATATTACTTTTGACTGCCTAAGACTTTTGCACAATACTGTGTGTGAGTGTGTGGATTAGGTTTATATTATATTTATATAAATATGTGTGTGTGTGTGTGTGTGTGTGTGTGTATGTGTGTGTGTGTGTGTGTGTGTGTGTGTGTGTGTGAGCGGGTTTACCTATCCTTATGGGGACACAATGTCCCCATA
>JAABNY020000034.1:8266612-8279162 GCA_015164015.2 Brevimyrus niger
GGGCTTGCATGTGCAAACAACACCTGTGCACTCCTGTCTTCCTGAGGCCAGATTCTGCGTGAAACTGGGGCTGTGGAACTCTGTCAGGATTCATCTCCATCACACAACAGCATGGTGGCAGGGGACGGAAAAAAACACTGTTTTGTTACATGCTTTTATGAAGACATTCTGGTCTATAAAAAAAAAAAACGTTTTTCACCAGATGCCGAATTGCAACATCACCAAATTTCCAAGGTTTCCGGAAAGAAACACTGCAGGCATCATTTGTATCATTCTTAGAAGATCATTTCTATTATTGTTCATGCTATGAGCTCAGTATCTTTGTCTCACAGCACAGGGTTGCAACCAAAATGGACTGATTTTCAGAGGAAGCACACCGACAAGGCTGCTTTGGCCTTTACCATCACACACACTTAAACAAAGGCCAAACATTACTTTGATGTAGTCATGTAGTCTGGCAGTGTCTTTCTAGAACCCCTAAGCATTAACCCTAGCCTGATTTTAGTAGCCTTTCTGCTAACCTAAATTTTGCACATTTTGAAAATGTGAATTGAAAAATCACGATGACAAAATAATGTAGTAGTACATGCTTACTTAATGCATTATTTAATCAGTAACTAATTCTCATTCATCATTAATAAATCACGACATTTATTCCGTTCAGGTACTGTATTAATTAACAGTTAACTAATTAGTTAATAATGGGACAACTTCTCTTGAGGGAGCAAAAATTACTTAACTCATTTACCATTCAAGAACAAATCATGAACCAGTATAGGTTTCCCCATGAAATACATGAACTATCAAAACGTGATTAATGATGAATGAACATGGGATGGGTACTTAACAAACACTTAGTTACTGGTTAGTTAATGCATTAAGTCAATGTGTACTACTACATCATTCATGCTCCCTCATTAATTCATTAATAGAAACAGACAAATTTAGAAAAAAAAAACAAGCCCCGAAATATTGCTTTTTATGGTGAAAAAAAAATTGGAAACAGAATTTACAAATTATATGAATATGACATGATAATTAGTTCTGTTAGAGTTGCTAATTGGGAAAGCCATAAGTATGAGCCATGGTTTAATCTCACAAAATGAAATGGCAAGTATTCATATGACATCCATTAATGGAAACACAGAATATTAGCAGTCTCACTTTGTTGCCAATTTGTTGAAAATTTGCTTAAAATGGACACAAAACATTAATGGGAACACAGCTGCTGACACAATGAAATGTGTCTGGATGTCAGCAACCAGCTGATGTCAATATGACAACCAGGCCCTGGAATAATCAAGTTAGCATTCATGGGAAACAGACCCAGAGTAGTTCCGACAGTAGGGGCCACTTGATGCGATTACGCCGAACCGCTGCCCTGACATCCTGGGAAAACTACTTCACTGTGATGACACCGTGGCAGTAAAGAACCTCTCACTAAATCACAGGTCTGACATCTGTGACATCAAAATATTTCAGGCTAATGAAGACACACTGTCAGTCTAGCGATGGCCTGTAGGAAGCTCTAGGGGGATGCTGAGAGAGAAGCGGTCTCCTGTTGGCGGAGTGTGGATTCCAAGAGTGTCATGATGCTACACCAAAAACAGCATGATGAGGCCTGGAACCTGTCATCCACACCCATGAGCCTCAGCCCCAAATTCGCAATATTCAGGAAAAAATATGACACCATAAAATGTTCCTAAATATATACATGGCCTGGGAACAGCAACGAAAGAGAAAAAGGATATCTGTCTTATTTAAAGAGCATAGAAGTTTCATTCGTATAGTGGGGAAAATACCCACATGTCTGTAATGCACTCATCTCACAGTGCTGTTGCCTCTGGATCCCAAGTCTATGCAGAGAAAATTAACACCTTAAAACACAGAAATCTTTTGTTTTGAGACCAAACAAATGTCACTAGCTAACTACTTGTTTCTGTTTCTTCGAAATTTTCTCTGGAATTTTGTTTGTTTCTCGCCATAGCAACTATCAGGGCCCAGCAAACCTTTCTTGCGTTCAGTAGTGTTGTGAATCTACGAAAAGAAGTCATCTTTGTTGAGGTGTTGCTAGTCAGGCATGGTTGAGCCAAGCTGTCTAAAAAAGTGCCATACTGGCTAAAAGAAATTTTACGCCATTCTTTTATCGTCATTTATTTATTAGAATACTTCATTTAAAAATTACCCACCATCGCAACTAATCATTTCCCTGTGGTCTCACTCATTGTTCCTTTCCAGGATACAGTAATATTTTCATTATCACAGAATGAAGATGGTTTCTTGAAAAGATTAGTGAAGTCTACTAAAAAGCATATTTATAGTTAAGCTATCTGTGATTAAGAACATTTGCAATAGAAGTTAGATGTCTAATTATATTTACCCTTGCCCCCCCATCCATAAAAATAGCATGTAGTTCAAATATACTTTAACAGTAAAGATTCACGTTCCCAAAACAGACTTTTAAATGAGCTACATGATAGCTGAAAATATTGTGCTCATTTGAACAACTATATCAATGGTTAAGTTTTCAATTTTTTTAGACCTAATTCCTTAAAAAAAGATAATCAGTATTTCACCTTGTTATTCATTACTTGCCCCTTAGTAGTTCCTGCAGTAGCTCACAAAGGTTTACATAAATAAATGATATAGTAACAAATATAATTACTTTGGATAAGACATGTGTCATGATTAATTAATGATGAATTAATGAGATCAGTATGTAACAAGTTATTATTTATATATAAGTAATACTATAACACTATATTACTTGTGCCCCATCGAGTAAAGTGTTACCAAGGTTTTATTGAATGCATTGTATGTTTTCTAGAAACTTCCTTTGCTTTCTAATCATTTGGGAATTCTCTTTGCCTGCTATTTAAATCACTGAAGAAATACGATCGGGGTCTATGCGACACCCTCATTTGGGTGAATTTGACTATCACTTATTCAAATGTTTGTTCTCAGGCCAACTCGAGTGCCTCCAATCTTTCCTGCTGACGACATTCAGCCAACAAACCATGGCCGTCCAGCAGCAGGTTCACCATAGCAACCTATAATGCATGCTCCCCTACGCTTTCCTACCATATTTCCTGCAGAAGAAAAAAAACTTATTGTAGTAAAACTGTAGGTACTAAGTCTAGTGCTAAACGTATGTGTAAATGTTCATGCATATGTACTTGTTAATACCTTGTTACGCCTGAATATGCTCACCAAAACAAATCATATTTTTTAACATACTTGGTCAATATCTTGGCTAAGTGAGCAAAAAATATTTGTTATCCAATTCTGTACACTATTTCACATAGTCATTACCTGTCTTATTTAAAAATTGGCAAATTCTGACCCAATAACATAAAGCTTAACAACATGACCAGATTGCTTAGAAACATGGTGTCCGTGTGCGAGTTGTGAATCATTGCATCTCGGACATATCTGAGGTGCCCTGAGGTCTGGAAGAAAAGTAGAGCCCGTTTACCGCTACCGCCCATCCATCAGCCCACATCAAGGTGACTTCTCCTTCATCTGTATGCCTCAGATCACCTCAGCATGCTTTGACAGCCATTAAAGATAGAGAACTTAGTTTTGCCACGTAGCCAGTGTAACTCGCATCACGTGGGCCATCACGGGCTATTCTTGCACCATGTTAATTCATTCATGAGATCATGCCCACCGTCCTGCTGACACTGACTTTTCCACTACCTGACAGGGAGTCGTTTGATTTGACCCCATGAGCAATTACAGAATTCCCACTACACAGCCTGCATTCACTTATTTGCCTCACCTTTCCGGAAATGCATTCATGGCTGATTGTTCATAATCAACATACATGACATACATTTTTTTAAAATTTTATTTCATTTTATTTTTTTTTACGAGGGCAACCGGGACTGTCGTAATAACCAATTATTACCTCAATTACTGCCATAATTTAGCCACTGTCCTGTACACTTCACAAAATTACCGCCTTTATATGGACTGCCTTGCTTTTAGCGGGGGGAGTGAAAGGCATTGCCGGCAGTAGAACAAAGCCTCTGGTTTTCAGACTCTGTTTCCCAGGGAATACTTAGCTACATAAACAGAATGCAATGGCGTATTGCACCTTAGCGCATAACTGGCACGCACCTCCAACTCATTCACGAACATCTACGATCATCATACCTGCCCAAAAAGGTATCATATAAAGGAATGTGAACAAAGGGGACATGCATATCCAATCAGCCTTTTTTGTTTGTTTGTTGTAGAAAGGTACTTATACATATAGAATCCTACGGGTAAGATGTGAATCGTGATGTGAAAGCCTTGGATTATAATTTACTGCCATGAATCCTCTTACAAAAAACTTTCATACAGATATATTTTTTAATGCATCATTCAAACCTTTTTATAGTAGCAATTTCCAAAAACTGCCTTTCTTAACATGTTGGAGTAAATCTGTAAAACATTACTTGTTCCAATCAAAATAACACAGTTTAAGCGCAAAGATATTTTAAATCGTCATGCTCCATTAGAGTACAACAGCAGAGTACATTAGAGTACAACCGTCACAGATTCAGGCAGACAGATAGAAAGCGCTTTAAAATAAAAAGAGAGATTGTATTTACCCTGTTTGACATACCAGGAAATGGTCACATGCAGTAATTTGCATTAGAGTTACTGTTACATGTCTGGGAAAACGCTAATGCAAGGTCACTGAGTACAGCACCATTATCTTAGCATTCCGGCGATGTTAGACCCAACAACCTCTGATTCCTCATAACACCGTGCAGTGTAATCAGAATGGCTGGTCACAAGCAGACACCAGGGGCACGGGCGTCCATGCCGTGGTCCTCACGTGCACGAGGCAGCACGTGTAGTACAGCGCCTTGCTCTGACTGCATGTTACTGGGCATCTGTCAACTGTTGCCATGGCACGCCATAGCAACCGGGTTTAATTAAGGATATTTCAGTCGCTCTAAATGGTCGCCATGAGCACCGCGGCTGTGTCAGCTTTGCCAAGGGTTCCGATGATGATGCACGGTGAAAAGGGTCCTCGTGTGCCTGGAAGTGGCAGATGGGCACTTTTGTGCATGTTTGGAGAGAGTTAGTGCATTCTTTTACCTGTAGGCTGATTACCACGTCCTTCTCGAGAGCATGGCCTCCTGTTGCCATGGGGACGCAGAAAGGCGGCAACCGGTGTGGGTGGGTGGTTGAATCAGCCCTTTTCTTTTACAGTTGGGTTGCCAGTCAACCTGTGGGGTGGCATAACCTGCGGGGAAAGGGATGAGTCAGGGGGAGGAGGCACTGAGGCTAGTGCACCGAGATGTCGCATTCCTGCTATTGGAAGGGTGTTAATGTTTGCCTTACATAAAATATGACCCTTAAAGAAAGCAGTCGAGATATAAGCCGGTCACGAAATACTGGCAGAGTGCTAAGGAACACATCAAACTCTAATTCACCTATATTCATATACCAAAAATCTCACTCCATAGTCCATGCCACCCGCCGTTCTCCAGAAGGCGTTGCTCCCCGCCGAACAGGAGTGAGCCGCTCGGCGGGTCTTCGCTGCCGCTTAATTAGCTTGTCTGCCATTGGAATCTCCTAGTGGGGGGCGTGGCAGGCTATCGCAGCGAACGGGCGCAGGCCTGGCAGGCGGCCAGCCTCTCAGGCAGTGCTGCAGGAACCCCGAGCGGCAGTGGGGCTAGTGAATCGCATCCTCGGCGGCGGCGGTGAGTCACGGCCGTGCTCCATCGCTACTCCTTGACTAATGCTGGCTATCTGCCCACAGTCACTGGAACAGGAGCCATGTGACTTTATGAAACATTACACAAACAATGGAGAAGATGCGGGGTTTCTTAGGTAGATATTAAATCCTTCTGACTACTGGACAATTTCCAGCTATATGTGGGACCAATAAGCAGAATGCTGGAGCTTCTCAGATCCAGAATGATTAAGCAGCCATCTGCTGAGACACAATGGTATTTTATGGATCTTTCTTGAAAATGGTACAGTGAAACAATCAAAATATTAAGCATAAGCCAACATAAACAGCCCCTCCATTTTCTGAGGATTATCACTGAAAAGAGCAGAGTGGCGAATTCCCAAAACACTTGTTTAAAAAATGTATTCGCTAACATTTTTATTCATTTAGCAGATACTTTCATCCAAAGCTACAATCATTTTTGAGAAGGCAAGGTCAGACTGTCCCTGGAGTAACTCGGGCTTGAGGGCTTTGCCCAATGGTGACATCACTCTGCAGAGCATGGGATTTGAACCAATGGCCTTCCAATCAAAAAACAGCATCATAACACACCGAGTCACACATTCCCCCTTAAACTCCCTATGATACAATTAGGTATCATAACTTTACATTTTACATTATTTAACACTACAGAATTTAGCACACTTTCCCAAAAATCACAAACTTTTAAGTCTCGAGCTTAACGTCAAAAACTTTACTAGTTTTTTCACTTGCTACTGAAAATGCACAGCATACACTTCCTTCCATCAAATGAATTAAAAGATCTCTCTGTGCATTCTGGCATCTAATTTCTGTGGTTGTTTCAGCATAACAAACAGAGTCACACAATCATTCTTACAAGATGAGATATTTGCAAATGGATTTTTTTCCTCTGCCAGGCAGGAATGGCAAAATCCGTATCTCGGCAACCCACTGGAAATCTGTAGAGTTATGTGGAAACTGGTGAGTCATGGATCACTCTAACCTCCAGTGATTAGCTCCAGTGAACTTAAATGGAGCTGCAATCTATAAGAAGAACAAAGACTGGCACCTCAACAACCATAGTGGCAGAGTTTGTTGTCAAAGATCAAGATATCAGCGCGCTCATTTCCTGGACCTTAGCCTTGCTGGATAAAGCCTACTTGGTTCAGTGAGCCATTACAAGGCTTTGTGTGGCCCGCAGACCCTGTCAGCACAATTCCCAGTGAGGGATCATTTCTGAAGATGGTTGCTGGCTCACAAGACTTAATGAAGATTTGGAGTAAAAACAAAGTGTTAGAGATAAAGCAGGAAACATGGATTTGGTAGAAATCGCTACACGCAGCCAGAACATTACTAAATGACCAGATGTCTTGAATTATCTTGGATCATATTTTGACTGTGACCTAATACTGCTGAAGCGATAAAACAAATCTTGCTTCTACAGATGCCACTCATCGTTAGCTACTTGGAAGACAAAGCAATTAAAAAAATCTTCTTGGAGGAACATACGGTCCGTTGTCTGTATGTGGTTTTAAATAATCCAATAAAATGCTTTCAACAGGCCATGCATGGACAGACTATTACCACAGACATGTATGTATCTATGATTGCAATGTACATAGATGTATGTTTAATACACACCAAAATACGTTAACAGAAAAAAACATCAATCCGATTACCAGCCGTCTCTTCTGAACCCCAAAGAGGCTAATAGACAGAATCTTTTCCAGTGATCCCTCCCAAAAACCCGATCCAGCCCTACTTGCTGTTTAGTGTAACTTGCTGCCTAAAGCATAAACTAAATTCAAGAAAGTTAATGCATAACACAGTAATACCAGACAGTCGGAACAAGCAGAAACTGTGCGTGACCCTCCACCATTAATACAATCCAGAGTTTCAGCCTGGTGTCCTTGAGTGTTCATTGTTTCCTGAGGTGGGCCAGTTGCCTTGGAGCTAAACTAAGGGGGCAAACATGCCAGCTAATCAGGCTGTGAGAGTTCAGAGAGGATCTGCTATCCTGTCCCAAGGGCGCTTGATTCGCTTCCTGCGAGGGCACCCCGTCGTGCAGCTACACCCTACGGCCGCCTACCATGCCTGAATGCATTGCATCTGCAGCTGCTTATCTCCGGAATGTGGGAATCAGCTGTCCTCCTGCACACTATTCAAAACTATTACATCTAAATCCAGGAGCCCCATCTCCTATCTTTTCATGGTTCTGGGTATCTGGAAGGTTTCCCAGTTACGGATCAGTGAAGCTCATCGTGCCGACAGCCTACAGCTGTAGGAGTGACAAGCTTCCCAACAGGCCCGATACATATTAAAATTCATGTCTTACATTGTTACAGGGTAAAAGGAAAACCGGAGGAGATGACCCTCTTGAGCTTGACAGGAGTCATGCATAGGCAAGATTAGAAGGGGGCAGATTGAAGGTATATATGTGTGCTTGTAAGCACCGTGTATGAGTCAATATATACTGTATATGCATGTCATTTTATTGGGATTGTGTAAGCAGGAACAGGTGCGTGCGTGATGCTTTAGGGCTACCGTAGAACACTCTGGAATAATGCAGGACAAAATGATCCCACGACAACATGACAGCATGGCACGCCAACCACGGCTCGGAGAGAAGCCTGAGGGACGCCACGGATTCCTCTTCCGTCCTGGGCTGGGGTGCCCCCCCCCGCAGCAGCGGTGATGTGTTCCTGATCAGGACAGGTCTGTTTGTACCATCGTCGCATTTACGCATGATAAAATTACATAGTAATGGATTGGCAAACACTCTCGTCAAGTGCCTTGGGCAAGACTGTTCTAAGAAGCGCTATATAAATTAAATTTAAATGATAGTGGGTCTCCTTGAGTTTCACACACAGACTGCTGAACCCTCAAAGCAGGTTTCAAATCATGGTGGAGCCGAGACTCTCATGTTCTGGTTGAGGAAGAAAGGCAGACAGATCCATGCAGAGACATGGTCAGCAGCCCCCAGCAATTTCAGTTGTCAGAGCCCCCCCTACTATTTTCTACAATGGTCTATATCAGCGGTCTCCAGCCTTATTAACAGTGAAAGCTACTTTTACAAAAGAAAATAATCTGGCAAGCTATTGGGCTGTTACGGTAAAAGTTGCTGACCAGGACCGGGTATACTTTGCCAGCTGGGTGTGGGGGTGGGGGGTGTTCACTGTTGTGATCGACTTAAAAAGTCTGAAAGATTGACTGGTTGGCAACCGCTGGTTTTGATGTAAAATTTTGAATTAGCTGAAACAAGTGGAGCCCCCTTCAGCCCAAACAGAAGGACTTCCTTCTGGGATGTACATGGGAATGGTCAGGGTAGGTCAAAGCCCATGCGGCAACCGAGCCAACCCCCCCCACCGCCACCCTCCATTTCATATAAAGTGAAACCAGCTTGCAAAGTCAGCGAAACTCAGAAGATGTTGCCCATCTAAGGGGACTTTTCCACCACATTAAGTATGGTAACTGCTGTCTTGAAAATGTTGCAAAGTCAGAAACCAACGATAAATGCTATAAAAAAAAAAAATAACGATGGATGTGTATACAAATGAAGAAACCCAAGACTTAATTTCGATGTGGTTGGAGAACGAGATACAAGATCAGGATGGCAAGAAATAGAAATGTATTTTGCATGATATACTATGGCAGCACCGTATTGGACAAATTTCTTGATGTAATTTTATTGTAATAAATATTGGTGTATTTATAAAGCAAAAAAGGAGTAAAACAAGTTTCTCACAAACCCATCTAGAACTGATTTAACCAGCAAGGATGAAAATGATTATGATTGTCTCAGAGAACGAATGCAGCCCTCATGCAAAAGCAGTGGAGGTAAACTGATTTTTAAACATGCACTAGATAATCTTCAAAAAGAACAATCATTACAATTGCAAAACTTGCTAAGTTTTTTTTTCCTATGACAGAGTAAAAAATGTTCACGAAACTTAAACTCCCTGTACTATGATGTGCGTACAGATTTGAAGGTATGAAAAAGCCTGATCTAATCCAGCTGACTGGCAATGTAAGAATTACATGTGCATAACACGTGATGTATCAGTATCACAATTCATCCGGCCAGCACTATAACACAGTACAAAATACCCTGCCTTGCATTGTGATGTCATTTAGTGGCAGTACCAGTTTTTATGCCAGCTTGAAGAACCCTACTTTTGGTGCTTTCTTAATGTACCAAAAGTACAGTACCTGATTCAGTGGAAAAGCACCCTATATGCAGCATAGCAAAAGGGCATTATGGATACCAGTGTTTCCCAAGCGGAGCAAGTCCAGCTCAGGTCAGACTGTTCCACAAGGTCGTTAAACTAATTTAGAGTAAAAGGTGGGGACCCATGACCTTTAAGCATTGCAGCATTGGTCAGACTATCAATGTCTTCCAAGCCTATGAGACAAACCATTGAGCGCTGCTGTACAAAATTCAGTGCTACACAAGTCAGCAATCACGCATATGCCAGAGTTGTAAAACTGTTCTGACTGTTTAAATGCCAGTATTGTCCTTGTAGTTAAGCTAATATTATTGGGAAAGGAAGAGAAGTCTTCTTATATGGGTTAAATGAGTACACTGGAAATGCTATATTTGTATGCATAAGCTTTGTCAGACAAATTTATATGGTGTTTGTGTTCAAAATGTAAAATGCAAAATTAAGCCAAGAGCTGACCACACGTTTGACTGTGAACCTGCTAGGCTTTTGAGCTCTAAATCGTGCTATTTCAACAAGTGTTTGAATTGATCAGTCCTGCACTCGTTCACACACGGCAAGTGTACAAACTTCATCTGAATAGGTCCAGCTCCTAAGGCTGGGGATTACTCGCTTTGTGGGGTTGGGTCAGCCACCTATTACGCAGAGACACAGGAAATCATATTTACAGGATGTATGATAAGATTTATGGGGACGGCAATGAACTGCATAACAAGTGTCAGCCAATATGCAGCCAGATCCATCCTAATGCCATCTACAAAGTTATCTCTATTATCCTTGCTAAAAAAAAATGAAAGGACTGATTTTTATTTTTAAATAAGTACCAATTAGCACATTACCATCACATTTTTCATAGGTACATGGCTTGCAGAGTGCAATGAATTAATCATCCCACCCCTTTACAATGATTCATATGCATTAAACTAACGGCTGCACCTTCTATTTTAGGTTTGTGATCAGCATGAATTTATAAGAATAATATACTACCAAAATGAATTACTAACAGTGATTTTTATAGAAAATCAAGAAAGAACTGAAAAATTCTTTTACACACAGAAAAAAATGTACAATTTAAGGTGAATGCAGCAGCAAGCATAGTGACCTTGAATCATGCCTGTTTCATATATATAAGGGTTTACATGCATATATCCGTAAGAGCCACAAACATTTGGCAAAAGTTAATCTCACCAGCAATAAAGGCTGCCAGCTTGCTCCTGCCATACAGAATTTACAGTATTAGCATATGGTCACAGGCCACTGCGCTTAAGTTCTTAGAAGGTCACAGAGCCATAAACAACATGACTTTGGTAGAAATGCTGTTTTGTTCCCCTTAAAATTTACAAGCTTCTTGAGTGAGCTGAAATAGTAATCCCCCCACCCAATCCACCATTTCCCCAACCCCCACGGGGCCGCTATGATGTAATAATAAGACACACGCCCCTTATTATCAGCACTAGGTGTGGCACTGTTTGTTCACTTTGTTTGTGCCTTATGATGACAATTAAATTTTAAAGTAAGGTAGAGTGATAGCGTATGATTCACAAAAGATGTAAAATACGGGACGGTGACTATGTAAAGTCATACGACGTTAACGGTGATTTCGGCAGATACTCCTGCATTATTTAGTCGGAGGCAAGTCCCACATGCATCAGCAGCCGATGTTTGACCAACAAATAGGAATACGACGTAAACAAAGTGAATGCTGGATACGTACAGAAAGGACTCACTAGTCAAAAAGTTATTTCACCGACTTATTTCACTTTCAAACGCACTGACTTATTCTAGCGTGGGATTTATTCTTTTCGGGACGGAAAGATGCGCTTTTTTGCCGTCATTCACTGGCCTTTGTCAATGTGAGTGAAAGTAGGGCGCCATGGCATGCAGTTTTATCCTCGCAGTCTCTTAACATCAGTATGTATGCAGTTAACAGAACGGGCACCAAATTCAACATTAATGGTACAAAACAAGCTATCAGACAAAACGCCGCCCCCACCAAAAATCGTTGCATTTCCTGCTTACAATAACCACGTTTTACGCGTCGGCAGGGTATGAAAATACACTCCGCTTTAAATCATTACTGCCGTGATTCAGTATTTATTATTGAACATTAATCTACGTTAGGGCGAAATTGTTACTGATGATGGTTCTGGCAGTGAGCACTTCCTTATTGAAATACCCATGCAAACTGGAGATAGCGCTGTAGACGGTCTGCCTTAGGCATAATCTAGCCCTTTATTATGAAAATGCAGGCTTTTTTCCAGACGCGCTGGTGCCGGTGCGTTACTCGCCTACCTGTGCGTGTTGAGTCTTGTCCGAGAAGAGTAAGTGTTAGCGGCGCGCAGTCAGGAGGCGCAGCGGCCACGGCGACGCTCCATAGCGAGCAGCCCGACAGCTCCCCGATGCTCCCTGCAAGTGATGTCAGGAGTCAGAGAAGCCTCGCTAGGTGCTCTCAGGGAATCGTCTGTCCCAAATGGGTGCCTTTTAAAGTCCAGCTTCTATCCCCATGGGATCATATATACAAAGATAAATATGAATGATTTACAAATAAATGAGACAATAAATAAATAAATAGATAGATAGATAGATAGATAGATAGATAGATAGATAGATAGATAGATAGATAGATAGATAG
>JAABNY020000034.1:8282653-8310119 GCA_015164015.2 Brevimyrus niger
GCTCGCTCCTGTGTTGTTTGCTCGCTCCTGTGTTGTTTGCTCGCTCCTGTGTTGTTTGCTCGCTCCTGTGTTGTTTGCTCGCTCCTGTGTTGTTTGTTTGCTCTGGTTAGCTGTATTTGCTGTTCGCTCCTTTTCTGCTCCCTGCTTTAGTTCTTGTGTTCTACCTACCTGCTTTCATTGTATCCCTTGTGGTTCTTTTTGTATGTTTTTGAGTTCAGTAAAGTTCCTTGTGTCTTGTCAGCTGCAGGTGGAGTAGTGGCTCTGAGGCTATGAATCTGCACCAGCAACTGGAGGGTTGCTGGTTCAAATCTCGTGAATGCCCAGAGTGATTTTACTCTATTGGGTCCTAGAGCAAGGCCCTTAGCCTGCAATTGCTTTGTCCTGGTATGATGTTAATCTACATCCAGCCCTATAAGGAATTCCTCCATCTTACAGGGAAAAACTTGGGGGTTGGTGGCAGGATTGGCAGTCCTGCCACTGGGGGAAAAAAAACTCACACTGGTCCATTTGGACTAGTGTGGTGCTGAGGTATCACCCACCACATGGCTGCACCCAGGTTCTCATCCTTGAGGTGGTTTGTCATGGGGTGGGTCCAGCAACACACTGTATCAGTGCATGCTCCTTACCAACCATGGATGGTCGCTTCGTCCGTCACCATGCCAGTCTGTAACAAGCTGTGAATAATGCCATGCCTGTGACAGTCTTTTTATGCCCTCTTGCTGCTTTGCCTTTGACAACATTGGATAGATCGAGTTGCCATGAAAACGTGCCCAGGGCCTACCGCAATAAGAAGCATGGTACCTGTTTTTGTCGAGATGCAGCACCAATTTGTTCAGCTTTTAACTCCTGCCAATCAGCAGATCATTTTGTAAAGCTACCAGAAAAAATATCTACAAATCTTCAGGTTCAGGCTGTTTGCACAAAGATTTTTTAAGCCCTTGAGCAATGCAGTCTAGATGCTGTCAACATTCACACAGACATTTGTTTATTCCTGACATGTAAAATACTTATAATATTTTCTTATGGCCCAAAAAATGTGATTGAAACAGAAGACTTAACTAAATAAAGTATTTGAATTCCAGATTCTGACATGAAGCATTATCTGAATATCCCTTGGTTGGTTTCTGTGTTAAGTATAATGTAGTTATACTTGCAGGTATGCAAGTATAGTTATACTTTGAATCTTTAGCATAACATGCTGAAATTGTAATAAAGAGTACAGCTGAATACAATTCACTATATTCTGCTCTCCTCAGTTTCCATCCATCCATCCAGCTTCCAACTGTTTGTCCTGGACATGGCATGGGGGGCTTTCCAAAGTTTGAGTTTATTTAATATTTTTATAAATGATCCTAAATCTGAGCCAAAAGAAAATCCAAGAGGGAAATAACAATCAGATTGTACAAACCTTTTACAGACAGAGCTTTTTAGGAAGTGCATTATTCACCCCCAATGATTATTTCCAATTTGCTTTGTGGTTGAGTCAAATAAAAGTATCAACTTTATATTCAAAGTAAAAATTAGTTTTACCAATCCCAAAGAAGTATATCCATTTTCATACAGCCTCTCACTGACATGTAAATGAGGTCCACCTGTATTATTCAGAATCTCCTTGTATTCATGCACATGAATTAAGAATAAATATTACTGATTTTGTGAAGTCTCTCAACTGAAGCAGCAACTCATATTAGTCAAGGAATGAATACCAAAGTACACCCTATGGAGCGTAAAGTTAAATTGTTAGGAGCTGAAAACTTGGAGGACAATTAAAACTTTCCAGTAGGCACAATAATATATCCCATGTCACAAAATGGAGGAAAGTATAGAAGATCCTAGATAATCAAAATCAGCTTAGAGGTCACCAGAAACCGTGTCATAGATCCTGAGACCTTCTACAGCAGGCCTGGGCAATTAGGAGAACCAAATCCAAGCTTCACAGGGGGCATTTTTTAGAGTATAATAGTGAAATTAAATTTGTTCCCATGGGGAAATTGTCTTCCCACCTGTTCCGTCTTGCTCAATGAGACACAGAGACACACATACAGCTGAGAGCAAGCTTGGAGGTCACAGCGCAGGGTCAGGCAGTGTGCAGCATCCGGGTGCAATTGGAGGTTATAAGGGCCTTGGTTATGGGCCCAGTGGTGCCATCAGTCTGACATCTATGGGGCTTAAGCCAGCAGCCTTCTGATCACAGGCACTGAACCACAACCAACCCATTACCAATTATGTTCCATGAACGCTACAATAGAAGATGGTCATTTTGTGGGGAGGTTCATTTTTGCACGCCAGTAAAGAAATAGCGGTTATATTTGTGATTATTCGTGGGAATATTTTAATGATTGTGCAGGCCAGGAATGTTACTTCCATGAGCCCGAGGTGGACGCAGGCCTGTTCTGGAAGGACACTTTGTGGCCTTAAAGGGAAAATGAACTACTAGGTTTTGGCACAAACATGTTTGTCAGAATCACCCAGGAAATACCATCCCTATCATTAAGCATGGTGATGACAACATAATGCTATGGGTTTACTTGCCAGTAGGAGGGACTAGCAAGCTTGTTACTATCAGGTAAATATTGATGGATGTCAAATACGGGCTAATCTGCCGGCTTTCGTGTTCCAACAGGGAAATGGCTCAAATGCATATAAATCATACATACACAGAAGTGAGTTTAAAAAAGGGTCTGCATTCTGGAATGGACAATTGGAAGGCTGGACCTTTACTTTCCATTCTGTTGTTTGATGTGTCAAAGGTGAAGGAACTTCGCATAGAGGGCTGGGAGCCATCTCTAAAACTTAAATTTTACAGACAAAAGTCATTGTGTTTGTTAATCTGACAAATATGGGGCAGGGGAAACTTAATGGTTATGGAAGCACACTGAAATTGGTTTGAATCCCTGACCAGCAAACTATCACTGAGGCACCCTAAGCAAGGAACCGTCCACAGCTTTGCTTCCTGGGTGCCGGATTAACTGCAGAGGATACGTTTTGTTGTTATGCCCTGCGTGTCATGGTGTGTTAACAATAACAACTAATCACTTTGAAAGAGTTCCTGTTTGTGAAGAATGCTTGTTGAAAAAGCACTTCTGAATCCTTAATGCACTGAATTTATTATTTAGGCAAAAATGGGGGAAAATGCCATTTATAATTTTTTTTTTTTACTGAAAACGTGAATACTTATTGCAGAGATTGTAATTTGGTGGCAAAGTCACGTGTGTCGAAACACTGTATTTGAGTTGCATCAGTTTTGTTTCAGTGAGTGTTCCTACAGAACTCTATTACTTAACACTTATATTTTGGTTTCTTAAGGGGCTGAGGGTACATTGTCAATTTGGTCCAATCCCCAACTCAGACCCTGAGTAATGGGCTTTGGTTAGTAAAGCTGTCTTCAAACATAGTAGCCTATATCCGTAGTTGTAATCTCTAACAAATGTATATTTATTTTAGAAGTGCAAAATGGTTAGCAAGTTAACATTTTATGGATGGATTGTAAGCATAAGCACATACTGAATGTGTAAAAATAAATATTGCAGCACAGAAGGGCTGTTTGTCCCAGCCAGAATTCCCATTTCCTGTGGAGAACGGAAAAGGATTGAAACTGTTTTTGAAGCATATTTCTATCCTGCTGCATACAAAATGTCTCTAGAGGGCACCATTGCTGTCAAGTGGTCCTGCGGAAACCTGGAGACAACCCAGAACTATGACATTATTTTTATAAGTCTCGAAAAATCTAGGGTGCCTATGATATGAATCTTAATACATGAGGTCACAGTTAGCAGGGCATTATAGTTTTTAAAATAAATGATTGATCACCATATTTGAATAAGAACAATAGACATGTGTAGGGTGGATTAACCTGTCTGGGGTCTCGGCTAGGAGGCCTCTCAAGTGGGACACTCGGTCAATTTTGGGGGTATAAAAAAGAAACAAGAAAGAACTAAAAATTATGTAAGTTAATAATCTATTAATCGGGTTAGTGGTAGAAGCTGCCAAGTGTATGTGGGGTGCCAGTGGTTAGATCAATCAGATGGCCCTTCATTTTTTCTCAAGGTGATTTTGCTGGAGCCCTAAGCTATAGCTTAGATTAGCCAATGCATGAATCCATCCCTGGACATCTGATGATGGAAACTTGAATCAGAAACCACAAGCAAAACGTGATTGCAGCATGAAGGACAAAGCCACATTGCCACTGTCAACAGTAAAACAAGTTTCAGAATTGACAATGGGAAAGCTTTCAAGCTTGAAGCTAATGAACATCTTATCTTTGTAGATTCAGGTCTCATTTTAAGCATCGCAATGACCTGACCAAGTCGTATCACGTATGGCTGCAAGCTGAAGATGCACTCCCACAAGGCCTCCAGTGAACTCCATCCCTCTCAAATGCTTATTAAGCAATCCAGATCTCCACCAGAAAAAGCTGTTATCCAACACCACAAACGCTCCACAGGCACACAATTGTCCTCTATACTCTTCAGCGTGCCGCTGTTTTTCTTGGATACGCCTGTCTCGGAATGGGAGGGAGATGCCTTTGATCGAACCTCCGACTCATACGGTGACTGACTTATTTTGCATGACCTCTTGCTCGGTGGCCCCTTCTGAGCTTGGACCTGACAAAGGAACATCCAGTGCTGGTTTTAGGTTTCCTCTCTGGCACGGCAAATGTGCCGTGCACAAATAAAATATCAGTGAAAAAATAAAACACAGGAGACGTTAAATGAAATGGATCCCAGCATAAAGGAGCAAAGAAAAAGATTTCTGTAATTGAATGCATCTACTTATATCACCTTAATAACCGACTTCTACTGTAAATGCTTCTGCGCTTTACAGTTTTGAGAGGAGGGCTGTTATCCTAGCTGATTCCGGGAAACAGCTGCTGGTTTTATCATGGATTTGGGTTTTACGGTGCTTTAAAAAGCGAATGGCCTTCTGGTCTGTGACTCTTGGAAGAAAAGGAGGTCAGCCAGTTTGGCACATTGGCAAATGCAGGCACCTCCTAGTGAATGAAATAAACCGTCGGGAGTCGGAGGTAATCAATGTTTGTTTTCACCTGAGCTGTAAAAGGCGATTAGCGATGTTCACCCGGGCGAAGGCCGCTGCTTCTGCTGACATGGCTCGTTATCTCACTTGGTTACAACATACACATCCTGTTTTAGAATAATTTAATTCATTGTTATCAGTCTTCTTCATCAGAGATTTTGTTTAAACCTGAATTATTCCGCCACGCAGGACGTGCTACTTTATAGTTTGACATCGCTTCACATTATGAAACAAAAAGCTTTACCCATTATTTTCATTACTTAGAAGTTTCTATCCAAAGTAATCATGTCTTTTTACCCTCCTACCCCAGTTATTTAATTTGAGCAATTTAAGTTAAGTGCCTCGCTATAGGATAGCACACCTGAAGCTAATCTGTAACTATAAATGACGACATTTAACTTACGAATGCTGGTCTTTAAGCATTATACTGTCTGTTTGCAGTGATCCTCTCTGTGCATCCCAGATATCTTAATAATTTCCTCCCCCTTATGCCAAGGCTGCCAAATTACCCCCAGTTTCCCTGCTGTGGGATCCAAGGATGTGTCCTGCTGGATGGGAGGAGAAGAATGTCTCCTCTGTCCATGAATTATAAAGCTTAGTTGAACTTAGTCTGTTTCGTGAGCTGTATGTGTTGACCTGAGATTATTGAAATTTATTTTCACGTTTCATATTATTTTCATGTATTTTTAATTTCTTCATAATACTTTTGCAGATTGCCTTTGACTGCCTTTGCTTCACATTTCTAACTGAGCTTGGAGTAAATTTATCGATAAAGTCAGGTCTGGTAAAACAGATAAGATTTTTTTAGTCCCCAGGCACTCTGTGAGCTAAATTCCTGAGGATCTTGGTGAGATTCTTCAGGCCAGCTTGGTGTTTACTGCTTACTCACATTCTTTGGGGGGTGGAAGGGGGAAGGGGCAAAGTTGATTCCGTTCAAGGTTTTAATCTCATTGGGCAGTACCCACAGCCCCAGCTGCCATTATGAGCACCGAGCATCTCTACCAAAAGAGGGGGGGTACTGGTGTTACATAGGAGACCCACACTGCTATCAGTATGAACCTCATGCTCAGGCACATTTTAAGGACCCACATTAAATAAGAGCACTAGGCTAATGGTGCTTCCAGGGCTTTAAGAATCTAAGGCATGCGCCACACGTGTATGATCTTGTGCAAGTGGGTCAGTATCTGCGTCTTTTCATGCCTTACTGTTTTCAACAGTACTCACTTTAAACAAATAGACCTCAACCATCAGCTCCCAACACGTCTGTTTTGTACGTCTTACCCTATCATGCTCCCTAACCTCCCCATGGGATGGACCCTTGCAGCTGATGACAGTGGGTGTAAGGTCTCAAAGGAACAAGCTCCCTAGACATGTGATGTTACAAAGTTTGTCCAGCAGGGGGCATAAGAGGGATCTTAACTTTGTCTTCTACACCAAATCTGCTTCAGATGCAGCAAAAGAAGGAAAACGTGCAGTGACCATAAATAATATGTACCGGTGTGTGGTGAGTCTAAAGGACATTCATATTCAGAGTCCTGGTGGACATTGTATAGTCATTGATAACAGCAGTGTTATATCAATCTAGATTTGGTAAATCGTTTAATTCAATAACCTAAACCAAAGTCTAGGCAGATTAATAAAGGATTACTTTAAAAAGATTACAGAGACCCAAAAGATAATTCAGCTCTTTCCTATCAGGTTTTAACACAAAAATTCAGACAATGACCCAAAAATGTAGTAACCTATGAAGTAGAGAGAAATTAAAAATCAATTAACTGTTTTACTGACAGGAATGGGTTCTATACTGACTTGGAGTTACCCATGGTTAAGGATATCCTTCTGCAAAAAAAAATAATAAAAATAGTCAAAGGCCAGACATTCATGGTGTTTGTTCCCCTAAATTTGAGGAATAAAAGGGAATGCAAAAGCATTCGCAAGAGATGCTGAAATTTATATGATCCACTAGCATCTTGTCAGTTTAAGCTACTTTCAATCATCACTTTAAATATCTGCTACTGTCACGGTGACAATTCGTCCCTGTAATCACCAGCACAGACCTACTGTTCTTTATTTCCTCCCGTTGCATACAGAAGAGTGGTAAGACATGATTTAGCATGCACTAGGATTAAGGTGCATTTGTTCAGCTGTTTCCATGACTTTTATTATTTCTCTGACCGAGCAGCGTGCATTTTCCAAAACACTCCCCTCAGCTAAGCCCTGACTGAGCATGTTTATTTACAGCAGGACGTCAGCATCACTCAGAAGGAAAAACAGCTTCGAATCAATGTTTCTGTCTTCATGACAGACAAATAGCAACACGTAAAATACCAGATTTTAACCTGTCAATACATCTCTCCTTCTGATATAAATGAACATTTCCCTGAAAGGTGCTTTTCATTGCCAGTAATGAGACACTGACGATGTTACATTGGTTCAAATGAGGCTAAATGTTTTGTTTGATGGTGCAAAAACATCATCCCAGCTCGGATGTAACCGCTGAGTAGTACAATTCAGTACTTCAACCACATACTGTCTTTCCTTGATTTGTTATGTACTGAAAAGTAGTTAAATTTGTGCACAGAAGTCTTCTTGCTTGATTGAGAGACGTTTGGCAATAAAACAATGGATTCAGTTGTCACTGATAAGGAAATGAAAGGACATTTGTAGGCAAATATTGACACGCATCAAAATTTAAGAAACATTACTTCTCTATTCCAACAATTTATTTAGCATTAAACAAAAGTATTTGACAAACGGATATCTTATGTAATTTTCTCGATTTATTTTTATTCACTCTAGGGTCCTTGTGCATGAGTTTGCTGCTCCAATGACAGTGGCTAGTGCAGGCTTGTCTTCAAAGTCTCAGAATGTCACCCTGAGAAGGAAAAGGGCATGAGTGATACAGCCAAAGGTGAATATTCAGCTTGTGGGACAAGCACCGCAAAGCTGACGGGCACTTGTGTCATTTAATCAGTTTGTGCCTTTAAATATGTTTATTCTCCAAGACTGGTGAGAGGATTAGGTAGAGCATTCCACTGGAACGGAAGTGTTCGGAATCACTCTGCAGCCGAAGATTCATCACTGGCGATTGAATCTGATGCAAAACTGTCAGCAATCCATAATTTGTGTTTTGGCTAGAAGCTAAAAAAAGGGTAAAAAAATGAAAAATAATATGCCTTATCTGTTCTGGTTATTATGGAAAAAATGATAACTGTAATTTCCTTTAAAACACCCTCCTCTGCAGGTTTTCCAAAGCAAGAGAAAAGCTCAATTTGGAAAAATGTGCCATTTACTTTAATAACAAAAGGTTCTTAATATATTTTTTTTAATTAAGAGCTCTGTTACACTTCACCGAGCAGTTATCTCAAGCTTTAGCTAAAGTACAGGCAATACGAGAAGGTGGGTTTGAGGTTTCTTCGTCTTTCATATTAAGATGAGTTGCTTTGTTTGTGAAGTTTCAAAGTGAGTTTGAAGTGGAGCTGTGAAGATGTGAATTTGCCTCATATAAAATGGAGATGGTATGTTATCGCTGTATAGGAAATTTTAATATTTCTGTCCAGTGGGTGGATTTTATGATCAAGGGCATAGGGGAGCGGGAGAGGGAGGGATTTGTACCCCCTAATATTTTTAATTTGGCTTCATTCATACCCCCCAAAATAGACTTTTGTATTTCAATTATTAAGCTATGCCCCCCAAACATTACAGGTGGCAGGTATTCTCTAGATTTAATTGTATTTCTTAAACACATCTTGAGTAACTGGAAAAAAATACATCTGATTATCACTTGATTATATTATAAAATTAAAAAATGTATGCACAAAATTGTGGACTGGCACAATTAGTAAGCTATGTGTTTGATTAAACACATTTGTGAGTGCATTAACTGTGAAACCACTGGTCATTAATTAAAAACTATGCTTGTTACAAGAACTGCCTGTTACCTGCCAAGATATTTAAACAGTATGCCTATCAGAACATCTGCCTTGAAACCACACTTGTGAACTAAGAGAAGGTTGTGTATTTGTCCATTCTTCTCTCATTTCCATTGTTTATTTACTATGTTGATTTCTAAAACATAAAGTATCTCAAAGGATTTAATACCCAAACTGCCTCAAACTATGTCTACATACATTCAATTTACAATAGAACCAATACAGTGATTCATATTAAATAAGTCTGTCAGAACAACAAAAGTCAAATCCACACAGATTTTATTGATATTATGTTAACATAATGAGTTTTAAACACACCATTCTAAAGTTCACATGCTGTGATTCATAGGGCTGACAAGTTAATCTCCACCCATATTAATTTATTAAACATTTTTGTTCCCATGCTTGTCAGACAGGCATCCACTGATCAGGTATTATCAGATATTATTAAACCAGATTATCTCACATCTTCCCTTGCTGTTTCCAGCCAGGTAGCACGCAGTAGTTTGAAAAACCTCCCAACATCCAATTAAATTCCATCGGTGGGAGGGTAACTTACAAAACTCAACAATGATAATTAAACCCAAATGGAATGTATTATTTCAGTAAGTGGTACGATGTTCCGATATGATTCGTCATGTTTTGATTGACCCTGTTGTTGAAACATTAGTAAATTCCCCCTGCCCATATTTAGTTGCAAAGTATACGGGAAGCTGCTGCGATTCTGTCCACCCTGTGATGCAGAGTGGATTGTGTCTCTGATACGCCTCAACCGCTGCTGTGATCTTTCTGCCAGAGCAATGCTGTACATATTTTACTAGCCTGAACAAGATTATGTGTTTAATTTCGCCCTGCTATTGACTGGACTCTTTAATGTATCCTTCGAGGTGTGAAAGATAAGCGGGTCTAGTCAGAGAGAGCATTCTCTTTCTTGCACTCCATTTTTATAGTGAAATGCTATGGATCATTACCATTACTATAACTGATCATTCAAATACTGCTTCTGTTGTTTATTACTTCCTTTTTCAGAAAAATACCCCCAAGGATGCCCAAGCGGACAGAGAATGATGACAGTTCGTATACCGATGAACGGATTTCCCAGCACTGAATATGGGCAACAGACTATCGATGATGGAGCAACCTGTTTTCTCAATAAAAGTTGCAATAATCTAAGAGGTCTGAGGATTCATCAGACCAAGATGGGCTGCACTAGGTGGAAGCAAGTGGACCAAGAGACAGAGTCAGTGCTTAGTCACCCCATAGTGTTCAGAACCTCCGAGCTTCACATGCTGTACCTAGTGAGACAGAGGAGGAGTAGGGCCCAGTCACCCCATAATGTTCAGAACCTCCGAGCTCCACATGCTGTACCTAGTGAGATGGTGGAGGAGTAGGGCCCAGTCACCCCATAATGTTCAGAACCTCCGAGCTCCACATACTATATCTAGCAGAAGATCCAAACATCACCAGGCCTTGTGGCCTACTGCACACAACGAGACTGAGTGGCACCAGTTTGAGGAGGATGTTGATGCTGCCCTAATTGGATTAGTGACTCCATTTGATAATCAGCATCGGCATAGAGATTTGGCATCAAACAACCAAAAGCTAATAACCACATAGCTAGGTCAAGATCACTCAGCTCAGGAAAGATCTGAAGTCTCAAAAACATCTGTGCAGGCAACCGAGAAAAGAGGACAAATCAGCCTTCACAGAGCTTCAGATCATCCTAAGACAGAATCTCATCACCCTCTGACACGCTGAGTGGAACAGGAGAAGGGGCAGGGAGAGAGTCTGCAAGTGCACCCTTTGAATTCACTAAAGAGCAGTTTTGACAAACTAAAGCAGGACCCTTGTATGGCCGGAAGAAGACATTAAGAGTCGTCTCAGCGAGACTTACAGCGATAGTAGGACGGAGGAAGACCTGGCCCCCTGTAAAGAGCTAATCATACCATCTGAACACTCCATCCTGTTTAACTTCAAGGAGCCCACCCTGGCAAACATCAGGAGTACAGTCAGAATAGCACAGACTACCTCAGCTCCAGGGTTATGTGTATAAGTATTGCCCAAGTCTCCTGAAGAGACTGTGGAGGTCCATCAAGGTAATGTTATAGAGAGGGAAGGTAGCCACGTAGTGGAGATATGCAGAAGGCTTCTTTCATAGGTGGATGAGCCTACCAAGGAGCCTAAGCAGCATTGCCCTTTTTGCGCATACCAATGAGCTTCAACTTAATTTCACTGGCCTGCAAGAGTTTACAGTCACACCAGAGAGGTGCTTCTTTTAGAGACTCGACCAACACCCAAGTACCCTCTCTAAGCATCTCTGAGATCTAAGCAGTTAGAACTTGGAGGATGAGGCAGGTGCTGGAGGCAGTCAAACTGGTAGAAGCTGAGACACAGTATCCTGGCAGACTCTGTGGCAGCCAGATGGGTCGGGCAGGGTAGCTCCAGAAGACCACACTATGGCAAAGCCTGGAAGAGAGAGACGTCAGGTCCAGGGAAAGGTTCATGCAAAGTCGGAAGAGGAACACTGAGTAAGACAGTGGCTACGTGCAAGCAGGGAGCTCGGACTAACTGTCCATGCAACCTGCACTGGAGTCTAGCCAAAACCCCACCATGCCCACTGTGCTAGGCAAGAGGCTCCTTGGAGCATATCATGAGCTGCTGCCCAAAAGCCTCAGCTCATGACTGGATAGAGGAGGCCCACGTGCATAAGAAGGCTAAATATCTTGAACTGGTTGAGGAATGTAGAAGGTATGGATGGAAAGCCCATTGTGAGTCCATTAAGGTGGGCAGTCTCTACATCAGGCATCTATTGGCATTAGAGGGTTGCAGGAAAGAAAAGCCACCAAAAACATCATTGAAGCTGCAGAAAGAACATTAGGGTGGATGTGGGGTTAATCATGGTGTAGGACGCTACTTTGACACAAAATGAGGACTGATCACCCCCTGCTGGGTCCCACAGGTGAGGGTGTTTTATCCAAGACCCTAAACACCCTATGACCCTGGGTTCATCACTGATGATATGTCCAAGTTGCACCAACTAGTATTTCAAAAAACTTTGCCCAGCCCATTATATCTGGATAGTCTTTCCATCATGTCAATATTTGCAGCACCTGTTTTGAAAATTGACAAATCTAATGATTTTGACTGCTCAGGTTTCATTGGTTCTGTGATGTCAGGTGCAGAATGCAGTCTTCCCAAACCCACGCATCTGACGCAACTATAATTTTACTAGTTCCCACAGCTATTGTTATTGCATAATTTAAGAAAGTATGGATTTTATTTAGTGCATTTATTCCTCCTAATATTTTGAGTTGAGTTGAGAAAGTAGGATCAGCCAGATTCTGGAGCAATGAGGATTAAGGACCCAACAGTGAAATCAGTCAGTCATCACAGGAGTTGAACCAGCAACCTGGATTGAATCCTAATCCGCAGAACCACACATTGCCCCAAGAGACTGTTGTGTAAGTTTTACTTTTATTCTGACATTACAGGAACTGTAAGTGGTTTTTCAGGAAGCTCACTCTAGTTACACTAACCCTGTATACATGACCAGTTATCTGCATGCCAGCTGGTTTATGGAGCACAATGATTAGAACAGTGGGTTTAATTCCTATTTGTTGGGTAGGCTTGTTCTGCCCATGTTTGTAATTTGAAATTAATTTTCTTTGCAACCCATGGGCAAAGACCATGTAGAAGAATTGTGTTCATGTCTCATGATAAATTGGCATCTTGTTTAAGGCATATCCCGTCTTAAAATCCAGGTTCATTGTAACCCTGAAGCGAATGAGCAGTTAAGAAAAATATATGGCTGGGAAAGAAGTGTTGCTACTAATTCAAATGATTAAAACAAAGAAGAAATGACGTGCTTGACTAGATTCTAAATGTTTCCTGCTCTATGACATTCACTATAATGTTGGTGTTGAAACCCTCAGATGACTGTGCAATGAGTAAGGCAAGTTTAGCTTTGCCTGACATCTTTTTCCTCCAAGGATGACTCTTGGATTTACACAACCATTCTTGAGATGTATTTTTCATCTTTTTTTTTTTTTTACAGTATATGGTGTTACACCCTCTGTCTATTTTATATTTCTCCTTCATGCTAAAATGTTTACACACCTCATATTCACACACTTATACCTCCAGAATGAACCTATCCACACATATTTTCACACACAATTGCTGACTCAAACTCAACAGAACAATAACAATGTTTGCACACACAACACACATTTGTACACACAGATACAATGATTTTTTTTCCATACATATACATATAATGTTTGTATCCACTATGTTCTTTTGAATATGTACACAGAAATATCTGTTAGAAGCAAAGAAAAAAAATGAGCTGGGATGTTGTGTGGTTCAGTGGGTTAAGGCCTCTGTATTTGTGAATGAAAGGTTGCAGCTTTGTCCCTCTGTCAGGCCCTTAGAGTGAGGTACTGTAGCTCTGAGACAGTTGGTTTTTGTATATTTTATCTATGTTACTTTATCTCACCATTCTTTTAACTCTGACCTTTTTACTTGTGTGTATTTTGCACTTTGTCGCCTATGTTGTCTTGAAATGTGCTCTATGCATAAATTTTACTCACTTACTTACTTAACTCAAACAATGCTCCATAGGCACTAGATTAATAGCGGACTCCATGTTTGTGTGTATGCTTAAAAAAAAAGGTATATGTGAAAACAAACACATTCCAGTGTATTTGCGGAAATCCATTGCCAAAAAAAGTTTAATTTCAAAGTGGTTATGAATTAATTCTTGTTGGTCTTGGTTTTAAATCTTTTTACAGGAAGAGTACAGATGCACACCACTGGGATAAAGAGGTAAGGAAATCCAAACTGGTCACAGTTTCAGCAGTTCCACTTCACTGGAGCAGCACCTTTTCTCACCATATGCAAAGGTTCTTGTCATAACCCTTGTTATCGAAGGAGTGTACAGTAGATAATTATGGGAGTGAAAATGGTCTTGTTCATAGTGAATATGGTCTTGCAAACATGAGGACAGAAAGGTTATTTATAAGTAAACCGCACGGCTCATTTGAGTAGTAGTGGACCTCTTCACTGCACACATAGGCCCAAGGCTTTATGCTGCTTCTTTAAGACCCAGGGCACTCTCACACTCAGGTAGGCATCCTTCAGCTACAGCAGGCATTGTACCCGTAAGCTAGCTGAACACGTTCTGTCATGCCTGGCCTCCCCCATGCAGAGAATGAAGTTGACAAAGTTTACTGGCCCACAAGTTTAACTGCTTTTCAATGAGGTGACCATGACTAAGTACGAACCAGTTTTCCTTGTAATTTATCAGAAGGAGCTGTTCTCTGAAAAAGTGGGGAAATTGTGGAAGGAAAGTTAAATTGTCCATTCCGGTTTTCTAGTAATACATTGAAGCCATGTTCTTTCACCAGCCACTGGCTGAATCGGGACCCAGTTGCATCTATCCACAAATTACCCAGGAACATTATGTCTGTTCAGGTGCCAGAGTCTTAAGTCACAACATTATTGCATAACAGTTTACATGTCTGTGATTTTTTTTCTTGCTGTTTTTGTCTTTTGACATGAACATTGTTATCTATGGTTCTAAAGGAAAACATGGGCACCCTTTATCTCTGGCACTCCTACATGAGTGGGCTAGAATAAAAATCAGCTACGTCACTACAGACTGCCTCAAAGCAACGTAGCAGATCATGGCACAGATTATTGGCATGGAACGATTCCAAATCACAGGGAATGTGTACATGTAGCACACAAACTAATTTGTGTGAGATCCAAGTATTTCCCGACACATATCTGTGATTCATTCATCCAAGGCTGTTACACAAGACAAGCAATTTTACATTTTTTATTATTTTGCTTAGGCAAAGTCCAGGGTATGTTCCCAAATCAATCTTATCAGTCATGTGATTTCAAAAAGAGAAGATTTATTGACTTTTGCTGATGTCCTACCATACATTAAATTCATAAAAATGACAACATATGGAAATTAATTTCAATATTCTTCACCTTTTTTTGTAATTAAAGCAAGATACGATTAAAGTAATGGAATTCAATGGGCATTCCTTCACACACCTTTCCCCCGTCACTTCTCATTGTGGTCCACGACTGTAACCATTAATTCTCTAAACAAAGAAATAAAGGCTTTGAGAATCAAGCCACAACAAAAGGATTCCGAATGTGTTTTCTCCAAAGATCTTCCAAAATTTGCATATTCTTCAGAATAAGGGGAGAGGTGGTCCAGGGGTGGCTGTCAAATCGAGTTCTTTTAAATGGTTGAAACATTTGCTTTAACTATTTATTGTCGTATCTTAGGTAAAGCAGTACTGTTGATAAATGTTGATAACAAAGTGATTAAAGGGTTATTTCAAGCTTTACATAAACTGTAATTATTTATTATGTGATAAAAGATGGATTTACCAATGTTTGCAATTTGAAAGAACAGCTGTTATAATATTTGCATCTAAGAAGGACCGGTGGGTAATTTTAGCAAAACAAAACAATTTTTCAAACCATAGCTTTGCCAAATACATAACAGATGCTGACCAACTAGCAGACTGCTGTATGTGTTATGTTTGACAGCCACAGCAGCCTGGGCTGAAAAGTGAGGTTCTAGAACGAAATGGAAACTCGTGCCATGGTGTTTTGATCAGCTGCTAGTTTGAATCCAGTGTTCGGCAGAAAAATCACATCTCCATTGGGCCCTTGAGCAAGGTCCTTGACAATGGTCAGCTGGCCCTGTGCTCAGACCCCAAGCTTAGCCCTCATCTCCAATGTGTATCTATGCCTTAAGAAGGAGAGCATGATGGGATATGCGGGAAGAAAAAAAAAAACCACATTCCAATGCACTTGTAAAAATGGCATAAAACAAGAGCTGAGCTCAGACCTTGATCTTCACTCTCACCCTCATGTATGTCTCTCTTAAAAAGGTGAGTATGAAAAGATATGTGGAAACTAGCACCTGCACAGATGGCAAATAAATCCTAAATTCTTAGGCTGACTGGTAATATACTGTGGCCGAGAAGCCATAACATCTCAGCGAGTGGCAGCTCTGGGATCAAGATACACACAAAAACAGAAAAAAGAAGTTCTGCAGTAATATTGATGGCTCAGTCTACAAAGCATATTGTGTGTTCATTCAGACTGCACATCCTCAGAAATCAGAAACAGAAGAAGTCGTCGTGCAAAACTTAAAAACCAACAAAATCTATGGGAATGTTCCGAATAGCTTTGAATATGACGTTAAAGGTATTGGCATGGGCCCTGTCACTTGATTTGGTTATACAGTCATACTTTTACTGCAGGAACAGGGAGTAATAATTTTATTTTATTTAAGATCACATGTTCGTGTCTCTGCCCAGGATCCCTGTCACTCACTCTTGGCTGGCAAGGTTGCAACATAAACATTGGTATTTAACAGACGCCATAACTGGCTTGGAGGTGATACAGTTTCAAATTCACAGAGACTTGCTGATCTTCTACGTAAAGACTAACTGTTGCATGTAAGACATGTTAGGAGAGGGAGGAACGAGTTTGATCCAAATATGTCTAGTGAAAATAAACTACAGACCACCTTCCTGAGCCAGGCTCGTGACTGATCCAGAGGGAGCGGAAAAGTTAGAATGTGATTGTGGATATAGCACTTAAAGAGTGATCTTCTTTCACACAGGACATGCTGTATAGCTTTACAGACATTTTCACTGGTTTATCTTTTCAAGCCTAGAGCAAAAGAGCAATCTGTTCATTTCCAATTACTTTGAATGAAGGCTTTTTGACTGTTTTTTACAGCTTGATGGTAATAGGTTGATGGTATCCATTGAGATGCTTTTTCTCTGGGTGCTTACCTACAGTATGTAGTCCAATAGTAGCATAAACCTTTCCAATAAACTTAGGATTTACAGAGTTAACAATGACAATTAAGAAATCACAACAGACAAATTAAAGTCTGTTTTAAATTAATGAAGCCAGCAAATATTTTGCTTGCAGTTTTCTTTTGATGCACTTTCTCTGACACCATAATCTGAAATCTGATCAATTTCTTAAATCTGGAATACGAAGAAATATGTTGCTGTTTTTAATCTTTAAGTTTGCTGTTGGTTTTTGAAGCATCAAGAAGTTTTACTGTTTTACCATCCTCCCAAGCGTAACCTTGGCATCTGAGTAAATCGATTTTACCTCATTGTAAAGATTCAGCACATTAAAATACCAAATTTATCTTTGTATAATTGTGGGATGCATATATAACTCAACACATGACACTTGTGCCTAAAGTTCCAAGACATATTTTCTCATTTATGTAATGGATTGAGAATCACAGAGACCGGAATGAGTCTCCCATCATTGTTTCTGGCCACGCTGTCACTTCAGATAAAGTGTGACTGTCATTGAAGCTGCATGAGTGTGCATCTGTTTATGACCCCCCATTAGAACTGCAGTCTAGGGGATGCAGAGACTGTTGGTTCAAACCCCAAGAATCACACCTAAATATTAGACCCTAACTGACTCTTTACAAAGTAAGTTGAAAAGCAGAAGAATCAGAACAGTCACAAACGAATGTCAAGAAAAACCATAAAAACGGTCAACATCTCACCACCACATTTACTGCTGAACATTTACTGAAGCTGATAATAGTTGAACAGGAACAAAGTGAACATGGTGCAGATCCTAGGCTGTTATTCCACAACATTTCACACCAATCTTAACACCAAGATGGGGCAGGTACCTCAAAGAGTGGGGTAGTTATAGAATGCTGGAGCTGCTTGGAAAGTGATCAGAAGTAAAACAATGACATAAGCAACGACAATGATGCACATACAGCAGTGTACATGATGGCATGAAGCTTTCACTACAAATAAACAAGCAAATAGATTGGAAACTTTTGTCGGCAAGCACTTTTCCATACAAGGAATTTGACAAACAGACAGACAGACAGACAGACAGACAGACAGACAGACAGACAGACAGACAGACAGACAGATAGATAGATAGATAGATAGATAGATAGATAGATAGATAGATAGATAGATAGATAGATACATAGAAATATGTCAGGAAATCTATCTATTTTACTTAATGTGATATTGCTCGTCACAGAAAAAGGAAAGACTTGAGGCAATTCAGTTAAAGAGATAGGTATGTTAAAAAAAATCCCATTTTCTTTTAATGAATTATGATAATTGTCAGAGGTATAAGAAGATATATGCTGGTACGGTTACATACATATCACTTTCATGTGTACTTTCTCAGGTTATTTTTACCTTTCCCTTTCCCTCATCCTTTGGATGAAATAGTTGAATTTTGAATTTCTGTCCATTTTCCAATGTTTGGGTGTCTCAGTATGCCTCACCACATCACTTCCTCTCATGCACAAGGTCCAGAATATACACACATGCTTTTCAAAGCAAAACCTCAGGAACTCAAGTCCCAGTTGTTGACCATACCTTCTGACCCTGACTGCTATCTTCCCTACATCTTCATCCAAAGTCCTGCTGCCTTGGGTATAGTAATAAACAAATTCCGCCGACAATGCTTAATCTATTGCAATCACTTCTCTCAAGCTACAGCTTGAGATGAGTGGTGTAATTCCTGGAGCCTTCTGTTGTTCTGATACACCCACTAGCTGTGCCCCAGCCAAGCCACAGAGACATCTGGCATCCCAGTAAAACTATGCACATTGATTGAGTACAATGCACCCTGGGTGTTTTTTGCTGTGTTCATGGTGTAAATTGGCTGTTTAATTACATGTTAACTGATGGCATAATTTAGCATATAAATATTAAAAAAAAAAAACATATAAAATGCACAAGTGACAGACAGTGAAGATTTAATTTGGTTCACAAAATTCCCCAGAATGCATTTAATAAAAGGTGATTTTGATAAACTGTGCTTCTCTTTCAGTAAGAACATATCTAATGACTGCTTCTGGAAGTCATAGATGATGCTGGTAAGTGGAAAAATGCACCATAAAAGTATCATGTGTATAATATAGCATTGGCTTTAATTTTACCCCCCTGAGAAAACAGTATTTGAAACCTGAACTTGAGTATTTTTTTTTACATTGGGACAGCAGTTACATTTAAAGAGAATTAATATATAAATGTGAACAATTTGGGCAATTAAATAAGGAATTAAAGCAAAAATTCTCATAAGTGAACTGATTTCTCCAAAATGACATAAGTTTCTTTTTGAAGACCTCAAGTTGTACGTGTAGCAAAACGGTTTTGCGTGTTAAAGCCAGACAATGCCCCGACACATTGTCTCAGTAATGAAACTTTAGAGGTTTTTAAAATTGTCCAAGATTTTAAAAAGTCTGGGAATATACAGAAAAATGAAGTCTGTTTCCATTGTCTTGGAAACATGTTGTAAAACTGAGACAGTGAGAAAAAAAAAAGTGCCGGTATAAGTATAAAGACGGGTGATCTTTATAAATGCAGAAATGCTCTGTCACTTGTCTATTCATCATGATGATGGTTATAGGGTTTAAAAACGGGGGGGATGTTACCGGGATCTACAGAAATGCAAATGAATGTACTAAAGTTACATGTGTATAAACAAAGTGTCATTAGATACTTGGTGCGTTCCGCTAGCATACACTAGCAGGATGGCTGCTTAAGAATCTAGGTAATTAAATACTACAATCAAAATGGAAAAAAGTAGGGAACTCCATAAAAAAGGATGCATTCAATATATTTCCTGCAGCCAACCCATCTGTAGGTAGCTATGATACTTTTGATGATTAAGTGAGCCAATGATTGCTCGGAAGCATCCGTCCTTAGCTGTAACACTGGCCACGGATCCCTTTCTTCAAAAAAAATATAGGAAGCACCGACACCGTAAACCAGCCGAACTGCACCACATGGACAAGTGCCAGGATGGGTTCTTTCATTACCTGCCATTTTTAAAAGAACGTAGCTGCCAGCCATAGGACTGCAATGGTCCCGATATGGGAAATGTGCTTTGCTCTCTCCCTGGCTTCCTAATTGCTGCTTAGAGGTTAATCAGAGGTCTCTAACCACCACTGTGTGAAATACATTTTATGAGTGTTAATGATACGACTGCAGACCTCTCACACCCAAAAGTGGCGCTGAGGATAATTGGGCTTAGCTTGAATACATGTTGAAAGACAAAATACAAGCTAAGAAATCCTTTTCGGTGAGCTATGGTTTAAACTTATATTGTTTGACAGCTGCGGACAGATGTCAATTAAAATGTACTGCATAAGCACTTTTTTAAATCCCAGATCTTAAGAGATGTATACTTCTCTTGTGTAAGACTGAATAAACCTTTGATCAGCTTATTCCATTTGTGGTTTGAGGGTTTATTCATGATATATACACTATAGCAATGTTTCAGCTGGACTGAGGTTTTATTCATGATGTATACGCTGTAGTAACGTTTTATATGTTGAATCAACCTGCATGGCTATGCTCCACAGCCCAATAAAGCTCAATCTGAAACCTGAAGTTTCACAGCAGTCCAACAGTTTCATTGAATGTCAGCAAATTCCACCTTAAGATCCTTCCTGTGGTTCTCAGCTGGAGTTTTGAAATAAGCCCTAACAGGTCCACTAAGTGTCCAGGACGCAGTGTGTTCAATAAATGATGAATATTACTGACCTTAGTTCCCAGCAATTCTGCTGCTCATCATCTGATGTTTAACATTTTCTTTAGAAAATAACCTTCACCTGTTTGACGTGTAACGATTAATGAAGGAGAGATAACTTAGCAAAAGACACAAAGTCTGATGGGGCACGCTGCATACTGTGTCTGTCTACTGCCCCCTGACCCTTAGAGAAGGAACATTCCCTTTTCTGAGACTGACACTGAATCTGTATAAAGTTCATCTTTTTCTATTGCAGTGAAATTATTGTAAACTCTTTTACACACAGAATCTTCATCCATACCACTGACTCAATATTGTTTACTAGTTTGGAATGTTGTGTAAGTGTGCCCTGCAATGGCTTGGCACCCCATCCTGGGTTGTTCTCTGCCTTGTGCCAGTAGTCTCCAGGATAAGCTCCAGACCCCCTGGGACCCTGAATAGGATAAGCCATTACAGGAAATGGATGGATGGATCCCAAAATTATTATAGTATTGAAAAGGTCGTGCTCTACCTTTACAGACATCCCAGTCTGTTGTAAAAACAACAGCAACAGACACAGCACTTTATCATTGAAAAGCAACGTGATTGTTTAAGCTATCATTACAAAAATAATTTAGAATAAAAAGCATGACATTTATTCTTGTACTTACCTGTGAATAAATTGAAATACTTTGTTTACTCTTTGCTCTTTTACTCAGTCAATAAATAAATGACACCTGCACACTTTAAGTCACCTTCATTGGCTTCAGTGTTACCCACGATGTTTGAAAAAACATATGTTCTCATAACTGACTGCAGGTCGCATCTAATAATGCCCCTTTTCTCTTTACACCCCTTGTTTTCATTTCACTTTATTTCTTTTGCTTTTATGTAATGCTATTTCTCGTCACCATAAGCAGTGCACTGAAAATGACTGGTGTGAGAATAAAGCCCTACTTGACTTGACTTGCTTGCATTCACATGCTCTGAGTACTCCATTACCATGGCTGACAGTGCACCAAGATGGCGGTGTCAGGCGATTGTGCAATACTATTGCAACCCTCTTATAGGCGAGAGAGAAAATAGCGCTACCTATACGGTAAGAGGACTGATACAAGGAAAATTTAGCGAAAATATTCTCACATGTCACAAAAGTCACATGGAAAAGGCATTATAATTACTTAAAATGACCTCAGGATTTTGTGAATCGATATTGAATCATAAAAACCAGGATCATGATTAATCATAAAATTAATATTTTTTTTACAACCCGTATTGTTACTATGATTTATGTTTAGCAAATAGTAAAACTGCAAAAAACTAGGTAGCCTACAAACTTACTGAGGAACTGATCTAGTGAGTAGGCTGTTTTTTTTATTTGTTTTAGTTTTTCCTGACAATATCCTTTGCCAACACCCAGCAGCATGCCTTTTTCATGACAAAATCTCTGGTCTGATTCAAAGGGTTGGAGAATAAGAACAACAGCACTCAATCAAGTCATACTTAGGGATATTATGAAAGTCAATTGTAGTGCATAATTCTGATAAGTATAATTTTTCCCAGCTCTGTTAAGAAAGGAGGTTTTCACATTGTCTAGAGAGGAAATAGTCTTCTTTAAGCTTTGAAGAAATTCTTCATCTTGGGAATTATGACACATGATTTCTGGAAATCCTACATTGGCCAAGATGTGCTCATTCTGTTGGCTTTAATCACAAAAGGCTATTGATTAAAAAATAATCATTCTAATGAAACGACTGCATTATGTTGTGTTCTGTTGCCAGTAAATAGTCTTCAGGGACGTAATCAGGTAAGCATGAAGAGAAGACCTGTGTAAATGTCAGAAAACAAAGAAAACCACCCCCAGTTTTAACTCCTGGAGGGATGAGACATCAAAACAAACACCTTCCACTTCAAGTCAGACATCCCTTTTTTCAGGTGTCTGCTCAGACAATGTCTGTAAAGCATGAGCCTTTTAAGTGCCAAAATCAGAACCACAAAGACGGGTATGGAGGGCAAAGGATGTGAAACTTGTTATTGTTTGAATTGTGTCCGTAGCTTTGCTTCTCAAGGAATTTAATAATTACACGTAAACTTGAATCAATAGTAATTCTACATTACATTCACTTTATTTATAATTGTGATTAACATTCAACTGCGCAGTACAGGCTCATGTCCAGCGTACCGCAGTTGGCATAAGAAAATGGCTGAGCAAATGTTACACACAATCACATACTGCAGACATTTTACTATCCCCAGTTCACATAACTGCATGTTTTACACATTAGGGAGAGACCCAGAGCAACACAGGGCGAAACTATAATCTCCCATGACTGGACTACGAACCGGCAAACCAGGAGGTTTGAGGCTGACATGCCATACATAAGGCCAAACGAAATACATTGAATCATGTCATAAATAGTTTAACACAATAAATTTGTGAGACCCATTTCAGGTCACATGCATTTTAATGTTTTTGCCCCTGCGTATCAGTCTCCCAGTGCTTAAATCCAGTCTCACTCCATCTGGCTGTAAAAACTGCAACTACACTTTCAATAGAAATCCATTTATCATTCCTGCAGCTAAACAAGTACAGTGTTCTGCAAGTATTAGCAAGGTTGTGGGTTCAAAACCCATTGTGTAAATTGTGATCCTTCCCTTTTTTTGCATATTCTTTATTTGCATTAGATTGCACACACCCATCCATCCATCCATTTTCTCTAACTGCTTATCCCATTCAGGGTTGCAGGGGTCTGGTCTCAGAGGCTTTAGTTACAAGGCACACACATACACAGAAAATCATAGTTCTGTACATGATTTATATGTATATTTATCGTACTGTATTGTGTTGTTGATGTTACGTTTATATATTTACTTATTATGTTTGCATTTATGTGTGGCACCATAGGGGGCCTAGGGGAAATGGTATATCAATGCGCTGTGAAGTTGTACACAGGTGTGTTGACAATGAATAAAGCTTGGGTCTTGAGTCTACTATTGCTATGAATGAAAACATCAGAGAGATGGGAAAACAACTGGTGACTGAACAGCTTTCCCACATTAGGGAGTTTGTTGGTGGATAAGATGGTCAGCTGGAGGATACTGATTAGATAAGGCTCAACTTCTTCACTAGTCCCCTGATCAGGTTAACATAGAAGCTGGATCTGCAGGAGAAGCAGCGTCTCCTTCTTTATCATCAGTTCCTGAGTTGGGCTCTTCAAACAAACCCATACCTTCTCCTGGACATTCCATGGCTTGTGTTAACAGCTCTGTGGTGAGGCCTTTCACAGGGGAGGGCCGTTACTAAGAACCCATGCTGTGCTTTGTTTCATAAGGACTACCTGGTGGGCTGGGGGGCTTCAATGCCTAGATTGACTGTTAAAGCATTTAGATCCTGCTGGGCAATTCACACATTCTCCTGACCCAATGCAATTCTATTTCCCAACCATTACTTTTCCTGAAAGCATTTTAAGCAGTACTTTCAGGAAATATTCTGCACTCACCAAATTCAGTAATTCAACTAAAGTTCAAAACTAAGAAGCTATAATTTACTAATTTTATTATATGCTTTCTTTCCATGCTACGTTTACTTGGATTATTCAAGCCAATAAGAATACGTAGTTGAATAAGATTTTTAAAAGTATACATTTTCAGGGAAGCTCACTATTATTACTTCTATTTTACTAGCCAGTCCACTAATCAGTCAGACAGATACAACACACCTCTGACCATCTGCTTAGCAAACCATGGCCCCATGGCTGCTCTCAGTGCCATACACTGGGGAGGAAGTGGACGGGGGAGGGAGAGTAACTGGATCTTCATTACTACCCCTTTCTCTATAGGCTCCCATAAAATTCCACCCCTCCCCTATCTCATACCCCCTCCCCCACACGTGCATTTAAAAATTCCATTACGAGCCCCTTGGAGTTGCTAAACCTTCAGAAATTCAATTATTTCCTAATTGATACATTAAAGGATCAAGGATATTGCATTTTGATGTCTCTTAATCACCTGTAGGATGCAAAAGTAAGACAGGAACAAACCAAGAAATGAAATGCAAAAACCAGCATGAGTTCCGAAAGCTTTAAGCATTTAAGCACGTAATACCTGAATTTGCAGTTTAAATCAAAAGCTTGGCATTAGGTTTTGTTGATGGTGGCTGAACATAAAGCACTAATTTGTACGAGTCATCAGTTTATTTTTCTATAGCTTCTTTTCTGTCAGCTTGTGTCTAACGTTTATCCCAAACTAAGTAGCTTAAACAGGACAGACTCAGTGCGGCTGTGGCTGTATCTGCGGGCCGCTCTGTTAAACCAAATCACACATGCAGCCGCTGGGTAACATGCAATGGGGAGCCTCCACATCACCCGCACGCCCCATTGGTTGTCTTTCATTTTATGTTCCCATTCTGAGGCAATTAACAAATGAATGCTTGTAAGTTGTTTTTCAGATAAAGGGCGACGCGGTGCCAAAATCAGAGCTTGTGGCTACAGATGGCAAAAATTACTGCCCCTGGCAGCGGACTCTGCTTCCCTCCAGAACTCAGAATTATAACCACTAAACAATGGAGGATGTTTGCTGCCCAGCATAATTGGAATAGTATGTAACTAAAATATGTAGCCAAAATATGCAGGTGCGTCCCTATACGCTTACTAATGAAGAGTACCTGGCGTGCAGAAATTCTTCTGGACCGCTAACTCAGTGTGATTTGTGATGTGGGATAGCAAATTTGTTGCTAATTGTTAAGAATTTGCAGTGATTCCACTGATGGCTTGTAAATAAGTTAGCTGACCTGAATATGTAAGGCTGTGCGCCTGAAGAATGTGAATGGAATGTTTTATACAGCCAGATGGAAGGCGAAACTCTGTTGCCTCAATACGACTGAACACAATGCACATAATTGTTACAAATTGTTACAAATTGCTTTGAACTGATATTCCTTCCTTGTTAGTGAAATGCTCTGCACTTCTGCTTGTGTGTTTTCTAAAATCAAGGCATTCTTGTCACTCATAAGGCATGCTCTTAATAATGACTTTAACATTCAAGATTCTGTCAAGATTATCAATACATTTATGCAGATAATGTGACAACTTACATAAACATATTACAAAATTCCTTCAAATCACTGCATCATTACACGTATCTGCTAAATTAATGAATAAAAAATAAACCTCACATTTAAAAATAAAATTTAAATATGCCCATGTCACTCATGTGAATGTTTGACCATGATATTGCATAAGTTTACCGCCCAATTACATTAACCAGCTTTTAAGCAATGAGAGAGATATCATCTGGAGCTGTAAGTTAGCGTTATGTGTCTCATCTGAAAAGATCCCAATAGAACTATTAAGAAACAAAAATGGTTGGTTTGAATATGCATTCATCCATCCATCCACCTCCCTACCACTTTTCCAAAACAGAGAGCCTCCAGCCTGCACCAAGCAACCCAGTGAACCCAGGAGGGCTACACCCCGTATGGTAAGTCAATCCACCACAGAGGTAAATATTATGCTTCAGTTTACTATTTAATTTCTGGAAAATTGTTGCTATCATCTGGAATTATTTAACTGCCACATATTTGAAATAATCAAATGTAAGCCATTGTATTATCTTTTACATTGTGACAAAAACGTATTGTAGTTATATATGATCACTGAAAAAAAAATAACAGTAATAAAATTCAAGATTAAAAGTTTTATGTGTGAACAAAGTATAATGTATTACGTACAATGAAAATCTTCGTTGCATACCCTCCTTACAGGCTAAAATTAACAAGAAGACAAGTTCACAGCAGTAGAGCAAAATAAAAACAATAAATAAATATTAAAAGTTAATCAAACACAATAAATAAAATAAGATAAAGGAATGATGATATGTTCTGTTAAGAAATTAAATACTAATATAAAGTGCCACAGTGACATGAATTGAAGTGAGTTGTAATTGAAATGACTCGAACATTAGATATTACACTGCACTGAGTCACTTTCTATCTCTATTCAGCATACCGGACCTAGTATGATAAGGTCTTGGTATGACAGATCGGTATTTACAGCAGGGTAAAATGCTTCTTATGCACATTGACTCTTGTTGGTCATCCATCTTCTAGACCACAAATCCTGTACAGGGTCACAGCATAAGACTGGTTTCTGTCCTAGGAAATAAGGGTCACAAAGGCAGGCTCCAGACCCCCCTTGGATAGGATGCCACTTCATCAAAGGACCCACACCCAGCAAGCATTCTAGAGGCACCCATCCACTTAACATCGGGGGGGGGGGGGACCCAGAGTAAAGTCATGTGAACACAGGGAGGACAGGCAGGCAGCATGCAGCACCGTGAGTTAGGATGCAACACCTGTGATCAGATGGTCGCCAGTTCATATCCCTGGATTGGTGGGGGCACTAACCCTGTTTTCTCAAAAATAAATGTTTTTTTGGATAAATGCATCTGCTATATTTTAAAAAAGAGGATTTGCACACTTCACTGTGCCTGAGCCAGGATTCCAGTGGTAGGGGATTGAGACCCATCCATACCTTTTAATTACAACCACCCACCCCCCATACCACTGTAATAATGAATGAATTCTCTTCTCGATGTCCTTCCTCTTGAAGACTATGGCATGCTGATTAGCCCTTAACAAAGCCTATAAATCCTCAATGACTGCAGGAAACAGTGTGGGTCAACCAATTAGGCCACATAAGCAGTTGGCTAGTGCACAATCTTCTGAGGGGCTGCCAACTTAGCCTGCTGATCACACTCTGTCTCTTCAATAGACAGTTTCATTCTGTCTGTACATGGTCCTTGCGGTGTGGGGGGGGGGGGGGGGGGGCCCATTTGCCTAAGGTTTTCAACGGGTTCCAACCCCCCCGGGCCGCAAAGATCCCTCTTCTTCGCCATCTGTTTGTACCCATGGGGCCCCCACGCCCCCC